>JAJPUD010009252.1:40957-77335 GCA_023553655.1 Myrmecobius fasciatus | reverse complement strand
GTGTGTGTAAAGCCCTAATTTCTTCTACACTAGTTTCCAATTTTCCCAGAAGTTTTTGCTGAATAGTGAGTACTTATCCCAAAAGCTGGGGTCTTTGGGTATATCAAACACTAAATTGTTCAGGTTATTGCCTAGATTGTCCTGATAACGTATCCTGTGCCACTGATAGACTGCTCTATTTCTTAGCCAGTACCAAATAGTTTTGATGACCGCTGCTTTATAGTTTTAGATCTGGTACAGCAAGGCCACCTTCATCTGTCTTTTTTTTTTCATTAATCCCCTTGAAATCCTTGACCTTTTGTTCTTCCAAATGAACTTTGCTACTATTTTTTCTAGATCTGTAAAATAATTTTTGGGGAGTTTGATTGGTATGGCACTAAATAAGTATATTAGTTTGGGTAGTATTGTCATTTTTATTATATTTGCTCTGACTACCTATGAGCACTTAATGTTTTTCCAATTGATTAGGTCTGATTTTATTTGTGTGGAAAGTGTTTTGTAGTTTAGTTCGTATAGTTTCTGACTTTTCCTTGGCAAATAAATTCCCAAATATTTTATACTATCAACAGTTATTTTGAATGGAATTTATTTTTGTATCTCTTCCTGCTGAACTTTGTTGGTAATATATAAAACTGCTGATGATTTATCTGGATTAATTTTGAATCCTGCAACTTTGCTAAAGTTGTGAATTGTTTCTAGTAGTTTTTTAGTTGAGTCTCTAGGGTTCTCTAAGTATACCATCATGTCATCTGCAACAAGTGATAATTTGGTTTCTTCATTACCAACTCTGATTACTTTTATCTCTTTTTCTTCTCATTGCTAAAGCTAACATTTCTAATACAATATTAAATAGTAATGGTGACAGTGGGCAGCCTTGTTTCACTCCTGATCTTATTAGGAATGGTTTTAGTTTGTCTCCATTACACGTGATGTTTGCTGATGGTTTTAAATAGATGCTACTAATCATTTTAAGGAAAAGCCCATTTATTGCTATACTCTCTAGAGTTTTTAATAGGAAAGGGTGTTGGATTTTATCAAATGCTTTTTCTGCATCTATTGAGATAATCATATGGTTTTTGTTAGTTTGGTTATTAATATAATTAATTATGCTGATAGTTTTCCTAATATTGAACCAGCCCTGCATCTCTGGCATAAATCCTACTTGGTCATAAGTGTACTATCCTGGGGATGACTTTCTGTAATCTCATTGCTCCAATCTATTCTTGAACTGGGGCTGACTGCTCTATCTACAAGTAGTCATTTTGTTTCTGTAGTGAGATATCTTTCAATGGCAACTTCATTATTTCCCAAGCCAGTCCATTACATTTTATTGATTAGCTTTAATTGTCAAGTGAGTTTTCTTTATTCTGCACTTCTGTATTTGAGAATATATGTGACAATTCAAATACTGATTCACATTACAATCTTATGATGGATTTATGATTTGATTGTTATTTTGTTGTTTGTATTCATTCATTTCAGTCATAATCAACTTTGTGATCCCATTTCTTGGAAAAGATGCTGGAGAGGTTTGCTGTTTATTTCTCCAGCTCAGAGGCTGGATTTGAACTTATGTTGTCTTCCTCATTCTAAGTCTATTGTTCTATCCACTTTATTATATAGCTATCCAATATATTAGATTTTGCTGGGGAAAAAGGAGGAAAAACCTATTGAATATGTCCAATTTGATAGTGGAAAAAAAAAACCTCTGCATTTAGATAGACTGTTTCTCAGAGCACTATCATTGTTAAGTCACATTTGAAGCCTTTCCCACTTGGAGAGTAGAGAACTGATTTGGTCCTGGTATAATATCTCATTTCATATATGTGACCCTAAACAAGTTAGTTAAATCCTCTGTATCATTTTTGCCTTATATGAAAAGAGAATAATAAAGATATCTATGTCATAAGATTATTATATGGGTCAAATGACATATTAGTAAAAACTTTGTAAAATGCTAAAGTACAATATAAAAATAAACTATTATGAGTCTCTGAAAACTTGAAATTCTAATATCACAAAAAAGATAAAAGAATTATAGATTTAGAACTGGAAATGACAGCCAGTCCAAACCTGTTAAAATAGGGGTATCTGTTCAGCACTTAGACTGGCTGTTATACTTTCCTTTATAACTGACCTATCTCCTTTTATTTTTGGTCACATATGCCCTGAATCTTATATCTTAGTAATGATCTAATAGTGATTTATATTCATATATTTTTGTCACATAAAACTTCAACCAAAAAAGGGTTTTTCCCAAAAATTTTTTAAGCACTAGTAACAAACACATGGGGTGTAGATACCATGTTTCTTTAAAATAATAACTCCTCTTAAAACAAGTCATTAGATAGGAATGTGTAAATGAGCTTCCTTATGCTATCTTTTAAAATTTGTTTTTATTAAAGCTTTTTATTTTTCAAAACATATGCGTGGACAATTCTTCAATATTAGCCCTTGCAAAACCTTGTGTTCCCATTTCCCCTCCCCCCAATTTCTCATGCCCTTTCCTGGATGGCAAGTTGTTCCTTATTCTATCTTAATTTTCCATAACCTCATGGACTTTGCTCCTTTTTATCTCATTGAGTAATTGAGTCACATTGTAGTAAAGGATTTCTCTTCATGTCAAATTGCAAATTGAAGACAGGGAAGGGGTTTTATTACTTTTCCAAAATGTGATTTAAGAAAGGGGGAAAAGAAAAACTCTGCCTTTGAGCTCAGTGTAGTGAGATATCAGATTGCACTTGCAGCATTTTTTCTTTGGGGACAACTCCTGAATTACCCTAGGTGGAAGGTGCCATGAAGTACCAGAAGGTTTTAAAATGAGATAAATTTGCTGCTGTAGTGAAGCTTTGTGAGTACCCCATATTTTACTTCACTGGAAATGCCATGTATGAGAAAAAACTTCAAATTGCTGTCTATCAAATAAGTACTTAGCCCATTACTGTGCATGCACAATTGCCTCACACAGCAATTAGACTTGTGATATAATGTATAGGTATGTTTTAATTTTTTTTTACATTTCCTACTCCCACTCCCCAGATTACAGTTTGGATAAGGTAGATATTTTTTTTTTCTGAAATAGATACGTAATTTCATATTAAAAAAAAAAAAACTCCAATGGGGAATTATTTCTGCCAACAGAAGAATTAGACATAGTAGTAGGGCTGTAAATTAGTTTGTATGGCAACCTTAATTACTGATAATTTATTTATGATAAATGTAGCACATCATAGAATCCTAAAATACCTGGAAATTGTAGCCCCTTGTCTTTTTTTACCCCCTGAACAACAAAGCACTTTTCGAAGTAATGTCTTCTTTGGCTTTCTGCAGTTACTCTCTTTTTTTCTCATGGAAAGTCACAACTGTCAGGAAGCGATGAGCCTTAGGAGAGTGACTTTGCAGGCATCATTTTCTTGGGCAAGGAAGTGTGACATGTCAAACATTTAAAGAGTCAGGAGACTTCCTTTAAAAACTGGAGAGCAGCTTGAGTGAAGAGTGCCATAGCTTTGTGCATAGATGTGCAAGGAAACTTAACTTGGCTGAGGAAAGCATTGTCCAGACAATGTATTAGAAAGATCACTAAATTGCCTTTCATGCCTTAATGTTGCTCTTTTCCCCATAAAATCTGGATAAAATATTCTTATAATGCTAGTGCAGTGTAGCAGAGAACTTACTGGTCACAGGGGCTGATGGTTTGGAACATTTTTTGACATATATTTGAGTATCTTCTGGGTATTCTTCCACTTAGCTTTCATGGGCTTTTAAATCGCCATGCAGGATTCATCTGTTGCTAAGGATTGATCCATCTCTACATTTCTCCATTCAGAGAATTGTCCCACCAGGAAGGTACAAAAAAGTATAAAGGAAATTTACGTGATAGCTTTATAATATATTTAAAAAGAGTAACAAGTTGTACATAATAGATTTACAGTTATGTGTGCAATTCTCTTTTTTATTATACTATGTTATGGAAATTCTTGTTTTATTCCATAAATTAAAACTTAAAAAAAGACAAAAAAAGAAAAATAACTTTTCACTCACTACTTTACTCTTTGATCATCCCAACTATAACTAGAACAAAGCAAATAGGGCTTTGTTTCGAGGTGCCAAATGCAGCAGTTGTAAATGCTTGACAGCCAAGTAAAGCCATGATGGTGGAGTAAAGGCAGGAACTTGCCCAACCACTCCCTCAAATTGCTCCAAATTTCTTTAAATAATGACTCTAAACAAATTTTGGAGCATCAGAACACTCCAAAAGATGGAATAGAACATTTCCCAGCTGATGGCCACCTTAGAAGGTCTGCAGAAAATATCTGTGATCCCAGGGTGGGAGTCCAGCATGCAGTTCCAATGCAGGCTGCACCAGTGCAGCCCCAGTTCCAGTCCCAACCCCGAATAAGCCCAGGACCTAGCCCAATCTCAGAGTCAGGGACAGTACTGTGGCTTCCAGACCTTTCAATCCAGAGACACCACAGGGGATCTAGAAGTTCAGCATAAAAGGCCTGTGGAACCAGGATGGGAGCCCAATGAAGCACTGTCCTGTTCCCCAGCTCCTGCCCAGTCCCGAGCATCAGGAAGGTAGGACTTCTGAATCAGCAGCAGTCCTGGAGGCTTTTGGATCTCTCGGCTGGGAGAAAACATGGAGGACTTGGAAGGTCAGTAGAGAGGGTTGACAGCACCAGGATGGGAGTCTGGTGCTCACTCCCAGCACACCACGCCAGTGCAGCCTTGGTCAGCACAGCCCCAGCTCTAACCCAAGACAGCACACTAGATCTTATAGCTACAGTGGGGCAGGGACAGTTCTACCAGCTCCACACAGAAAAAGAGTGCTTGTGGTCAGATTCCTAGAAGGATTTCTGAAACCAGCTGCACAAAGTCTCTTCCTTTCTATGGTCCTTTCAGACCATAGAAAGTTATTATGGTGACATAACACCATATTGAAAATCAAAACACACTCAGAAGATGATAACAAAGTCTAAACTTCTACATCCAAAGCCTCCAAGAAAAATAAGAATTGGGGTTAGGCCATAGAAAAGCTCAAAAGAAATTTTGAAAAGCAAATAAAAGAGAAGATAGAGACAAAATTAGCAAAAGAATTGAGAATGGTGCAAAAAGGAATACAAAAAGCTGAAGGAGAGAAGGATGCCTTAAAAATAAAATTGGCCATTTGGAAAAGAAGGTACAAAAGCTCACTGAGGAAAATCATTTCTTAAAAATAGAATTAAAAAAATGTAAACTAATGACTTTATGAGAAACCAAGATGCAATAAAGCAAAACAGAAAAAAAAGAAATATCTCATTGGAAAAACAACTGACCTGGAAAATAGATACAGGTGAAATAATTTAAAAATTATTGTTCTACTTGAAAGTCATGATCAAAAAAAGAGCCTGGACATAATTTTTCAAGAAATTATCAAGGAAAACTCTCAATATTCTGGAACCAGAAGGTAAAACAGAAACTGAAAGAATGCACCAATCACCTCCTGAAAGATTCCCAAATGAAAATTCCCAGGAATATTATAGCCAAATTCCAGAACTCCCAGATCAACAAGAAAATATTGCAAATATGCAGAAACAATTCAAGTATAGTGGAGTTATAGTCAAAATAGCACAAGATTTAGCAGCTTTTGCAATAAAGGACTGGAGGGGTTGAAATATGATATTCTGGAAAGCAATGGAACTAGGATTGCAACTAAGAATCACCTACCAAGCAAAACTGAGTATAATCCTTCAGAGGAAAAGGTGATCTTTCAATGAAATAGAGGACCTTCAGACATTCTTCATGACAAGACGAGCTAAATAGAGCTCTATTTTCGAATAGAGGACTCTGGAGAAGCATAAGGAAGTAATCAGAAAAGTAATATCATAAGGGGCTTAATAAGATTTATTTGTTTAAATTCCAACATGGGAGGATAATACTTGTAACTTGTAAGAACTTGCTCATTATTATAACAGTTAGAAGAAGTATATATAGACAGAAGGCACTGGTGTGATTTGGATATAAAGGGATAAATCTTTTTTTTTAATGATGAAATTAAGGGATGAGAGAAGAATATACTGGGAAATTATCTGCCATAAAAAAGAAACAGGAAAAAAAGCTTTTACAGTAGAGGGAAAGAGGGGAATTCATAAGAATTGGCTCAAAGAGGAATTAGCATAATCCTTAATGAGAATATAGAAATCTATCTTACCCTGCAGGACAATAAGAGGGGAATGGGATATGGGAAGGAAGAGGAAGGTGATAAAAAAGAGAGCTTATCAGGGGAGGGAGAAGTCAGTACCAAAACACTTTTGAGGAGGGACAGGAAAAGGAGAGAGAATAAATGGGGAGAAAATACAATTTGTAATAGTAATTGCAAAAAGAATTTCAAAGCAAGTTTCTATGATAAGATCTCATTTCTCAAACATAGAGGAAACTGAGTCAAATTTATAAAAATCAAGAGCCATGCCCCAATTGATAAATGATCAAAAGATATGATCTGTGCTCAAAGGACTATAAATTCCTTTGATCTAACAATACCATTACTAAGCATGGATACTAAAAGAGATTAAAAAAAATGAAAAAGGAAAGGAAAATGACCTATATGTACAACAAATATTCATAGCAGCTCTCTTCTCAAGGGAACATAATTGGAAATTGAAGAGATTCCCATCAATCAGGATATGGTTCAATAAGCTGTGGTGTGTCCTGTCAGATTGGCTAAGATGACAGGAAAAGATAATGATGAATGTTGGAGGGCGTGTAGGAAAACTGGGACACTGGTACATTGTTGGTGGAACTGTGAACAGATCCAACCATTCTGGAGAGCAATTTGGAACTATGCTCAAAAAGTTATCAAACTGTGCATACCCTTTGACCCAGCAGTGTTTCTACTGGGCCTATATCCCAAAGAGATTTTAAAGGAGGGAAAGGGTCCCACATGTGCAAGACTGTTTGTGTCAGCCCTTTTTGTAGTGGCTAGGAACTGGAAACTGAAGGGATGCCCATCAATTGGAGAGTGGCTGAATAAATTATGGTATATGAATGTCATGGAATATTATTGTTCGGTAAGAAACGACCAACAGGATGATTTCAGAGAGGCCTGGAGAGACTTGCATGAACTGATGCTGAGTGAAATCAGCAGAACCAGGAGAAAATTGTACACAGCAACAAGACTATACTATGATCAATTCTGATGGACATGGTTCTCCTCAACAATGATGTGATTCAAACCAGTTCCTATTGTTCAGTGATGAAGATAGTCATATACATCCAGAGAGAGGCCTGAAGGAACTGAATGTGAACCACAACACAGCATTTTAACGCCTTCTGTGAATATTTCCATGCATTTTGTTTTCCTTCTTAGTTTTTTTCTCTCTTTCTAGATCTGATGTTTCTTGTGCAGTAAGATAATTGTATAGATATGTATACATATATTGGATTTGTCATATAATTTAACATATTTAGCATGTATTAGATTACCTGTCATCTAGGGGTGGGGGGTAGGGGAAGGAGGGGAAAAGCTTGGGAAAAAAAGTTTTGCAAAGGTCAATATAGAAAAATCACTCAAATGTTTTGTAAATAAAAAGCTTTTAATAAAAAAATTTTAAAAAAGCTGTGGTGTGTGTTTGTGATGAAACACTCTTGTTCTATGGGAAATGAGGCGCAGGATGCTCTCAGAAAAACAAACAAACAAATGAACAAACAAAAAACCAACCTGGAAAGTACTCCATGATTGCAACAAAGTGAAATGTACCCTATACAAAGTAATAGCAATGTTTTAGGATAACTAACTGTAAATGACTTTGCTGTTCTCAGCAGTACAATAATCCATGTGTACTCTGAAGGACTTATGATGAAAAATCATATCCATACCCAGAAAAGGAATTGATTGTATCTGAATACAGTTCAAAGTATTCTTTCTTTCTCTCTCTCCCTCCAATTGAGTAGATCTGACTTTATTTGTGTGGAAAATGTTTTGTAATTGTGTTCACATAGTTCCTGACTTTGTCTTGACAGTTTGACTCCCAAATATTTTGTATTATCTACAGTTATTTTAAATGAAATTTCTTGTTTTATTTCCTGCTGTTGGACTTTCTCAGTAATATATATATATATATATACGTATATATATATAATTCTGATGATTTATGTGGATTTATTTTGTATCCTTCAAGTTTGCTAAAATTGTGAATTGTTTCTAGTAGTTTTTTAATTGATTCTCTAGGATTTTCTAAGTATACCATCTGCAAAGAGTGATAATTTGGTTTCCTCATTATTTACTGTAATTCTTTTAATCTCTTTTTCTTTTCTCATTGCCAAAGCTAACATTTCTAATACGCTATTGAATATTGGTGATAATGGGCAACGTTGTTTCACCTCTCATCTTATTATAATGATTTTAGTTTGTCTCCATTACATGTGATATTTGCTGATGATTTTAAGTGGATGCTACTGATAATTTTGAGGAAAACTCCATTTATTCCTCTACTTTTTTTTTAAATAGTAATGCATGTTGGATTTTATCAAATGCTTTTTCTGCATGTCTTGAGATAATCATATGATTTTTGCTAGTTTGGTTATTGATATAGTCAATTATGCTAATAGTTTTCCTAATATTGAACCAGCCCTGCATTCCTATACAGATCCTACTTAGTCATGGTGTATTGTACCGGAAATGACTTGCTGTAATCTCTTTGATGTACTCTGCTCTTTCTAAGCGGTTATAGGATTCTAGAGCTGGGAGAGAAGATAACATTCACCAGACTACCTGGTAGTATCACAGTTTAGTTAGTTTTTGTTGCAGCATGATATGTTGTATGATAGCTGATTTTGACACTAGAAAGCCTTGGGTTCAAGTCCTATCTCTGACACAAACTGGCTGAATCACTTAACCTCTGAGTGTTCTAGTCAATGCTCTAAGATTATAATATGATCTATATCTATCTATCTATCTATCTATCTAAGCATCTATCTATCTATCTAAGCATCTATCTATCCATCTGCTGTTTACAACAATATTTATAATTTTTTCCAGTTAGCCAGAAATTGGAAACTAAAGGCTTTCTTTCCATTGAGGAATGGATTAACAACTCATGGTCTATAAATATACTGGAATATTATTGTGCCATAAAATGTGATGAATTATATCATTTTAGAGGAAACTGGGAAGACCTCTTTGAAATTATGTAGAGTTAAGTGAATAGAATGAGAATAATGTATACCATGATTACAACATCATAGAGAAAAACAACTTTAAAACTTTAGAATTTTGATCAATATGATGACAAAGCATGAGTCCAAAGGAATGAATTTAAAATATGCTATTGAACTCCTGACAAAAAAGTGATTTTTTTAAAAATTCATAAAGAGATGCTCATTTTCAGATACAATTAAAGGAATTTGTTTTGCCTGACACTCACTCTAGCTAAATATTGAAGGCTTTCTTTTTCAATTCTTTTTCACTGAGTTCAATAATGAAGGTACATTTTAATTTAAAACAATTTAAAACAGTTAAAATTGAACAATTTAAAACATATTAAAATAAAAAAAATACAACAAACTAGTTAAAGGCAAAGAAAATAAAGTCTTGACCTGTAATTTTAGATTACATTCTCTCCCTTGTTCTCTATAACAATGAAAACACTTCTCCAGTCTTCATCCTTTTCCCCCCAAAATTCTTATCAACTAGATGCCAAGTTTTATTAAGATGCTAAAGAAATGAAAGTCCTTCAAGACTCTCAAAAATAAGCCAACAGGAAACCATCCCAAAGTTCCAGAAAGAAGCTTGATAAGACTCTATGTTACTATGTAGCAGAGAGAGCATACTTAATATGCTCCAAAGAGATGTTACTTTTCCTTTTTTATATAAATATGACTTGGAATGTCCTAAAATCCTGGATTTTGAAGTAGGAAAAAAACATTCCAAGTTATATAGTCGAACTTAGTTTTTCCAATCAGGAAAAATGGCATAAAGAGGTAAATAAATTTGATCAAGGACATATAACAAAGGCAAAAACAGGATTCCCACTCAGATCATCTGACTCTGAATCCCATAATCTTTTTATGGTAACAGAATCTTACTGATTCATAAACCAAAAATAGTGAAGGCAATAACCATTTCTATTTGAAAGGAAATGAAAAGTAAACAGGTAAGTGTATTGGTGGATAAAGCATTGGGTCTAGAATCTGAAAGATTTGAGTTCAATACTCAGAAATATGACTTTCTGAGTCATCGATTGCAAGTCACAATACTTGCCTCTGTTTCTTATATGTAAAATAAGCTAGAGAAAGAAGTTTTAAACCATTCTAGTACCTTTTCCAAAACTGACCATTTTCTAAAATGGACAGTTAGACATGTCTGAAACAACTGAACAATAACAAAAAAGGAAAAGTAGCTGAAATATTTTCTCTCTCTAGAATACATTTGATGACCTAGAAAGAGATCATCAGTAGTGTACAGAAGTCATTCCTTTACTATTCTGATAATCTTGTATGGACAACCATATTTGATTAATTTAGGAATTTGATATTTCAATACTGAGGTGGTGTGATCTCAGCAATAAAGGTACATTTTCAAGGATTATAATCAAAACCCATCCCTACCTTCTAACCTTTATGTGACCCTTGTATATGATGAAATCCCTGAATTCCTTCTCATCAGGTTCATTTAACAAGTAAACTCCCTTTAGAGGATTATGGGATGACATCAGAGACAAGCTCATAATCTCATTGATTTCTATATAACCTAATTTTCACAAATTCTGTCCTCTTCTCTACTGCTCATATTATATTTCAGAAACTCATTACCTCCCACATGCACAATTACTTTAGACTCCACTTTTCTTATATGTAGCTTCTTCCCCTACTTATTCTATCCCGCATACTACCAAGATAGAAATGTTCTTAATACCCCATTTTGATTATATCTATCCTTCATTCAAAGGCTTTCAATTGAGAGGCCTTCATCCAAACCTTTTCTCATGTGGATTTTGGTAGTACTTGCTCATTATTGTTTTCTCCTGCTTCTCAGCTGGTCTACCTTCTTTACTGATAAATTGAATTATCTGTGACCCTTTCTCCTGTTCAATTATCTGATGGTAATATATTGTCTACTCACACATATCATGTGCTTCTCTACTGCTTTTTCACTTACCCAAGTCTTTGTTTGGAAACCAAAGTATTGTACTGAAAACCAAGAATATTCACTCATTTTGAAATAGTTGTGGACTGTCTGCCATGTTGAACAGATCTGTGCTAGATACTGAGTGGGTTATGAAAATAACAAAAAAATAGTCCTTGCCCTCATGGAATTTATGATTTGAAGGGACTTGATACAAGGATCTTTGATAAAAGAGGGAAGATGTCAAGTTACAGAAAATTCTCAAGTGCTGACTCTATTTCATTAAATAGTTTATTTAGTGATGAAAAGATTATAATTCAACTCCATTTTACAGAAGACAAAACAAGTACCGAAAGGTGAAATTGTGTGCTCACAATCACACAGGTAGTGAGTGAATCCTAGAGCCAGCATTTATGAGGTCTTGTTACTAAATGTGGGATCACAAAATTATGATTTATTTTCAGTAAATATTTGAGTTATATACCTACTTTATATACCTATTTTTCCAGAATCATGTAATAATTTCTCAGGCAAAAAAGGGATCACAAGTGGAAACCGTTTGAGAAACCCTAAAATCTACTACAATGCTAGGACTGTTGTGTGCCTATGATGTTCAAGTATTCAGTCAATACTTTCAAGACACTTGATAAGAATTATGGGGTCTGGATAGATTAGGGACAAGACCTACAATTTCACTGGTATTGAGGAATTATAGGTAGAAAAACTCTTTTTGCTGACGTGTTTTGTCTCTTTCTTTGCAAAGTCTACATTTAGAGCCTGCAAAGTACTGAAAAGCTAAGTTATTAGTCTGAGATCATTTAACAAGTATGTCATAAGCAATATTTGAATGTATATCTTCTTTTCTTTGAGACTGTTTAGCCATTGTAATACACTACTGTAAGCATTTTTTAAAAAATCAGTCATAGGTTTTTGGAAAATTAATACAAGTTTAGTGGATCTTTGATGCCCTCATACATAGCAAATGGCTCTGAAGGTTATTCAGTATTATTACTTTGCTAGCTTAGAAAAATGCTAGCTTTCATTTGAGAAATAAAATAGGGTAAACAGATGTTCAAGTATATCATTTGTTAGAGTGATCAGAGTGTTAAGTGCTGAGAATTATAGTGGTAACTGGTTTTGTTCATGTAGTTAAGAGCAGTATAGTGGAACCTAGGGAGTCTTACATTTCTAGCTGGGTGAGGTATCCAGAGGCTGCAGAATCACCATCTGTTTCCCAAAGCTTCTTAGAAAAACCACTTAGAGGAATAAGAGTCATTAATAGGACATTTTTTTTTCTTCCTCTAGTCCTAGTATCAGCACCTTTCAATTAGCTTAGAAGTATCTTCTTCGAAATGATTCATTTTTCTTGGAATTCACCCCTTACTTCTTTCGGCTCATAGCTTGACTTTTCTATTGAACTGGACTAGGACCTTCTGGAAAATAAGCTATTATAGCCAAAAGTCTGTAAACATCTGTGGATAAAAAGAAATCATGTCAATTTCTTTCAATTAAATTAAACATTTATAGAGTGCTTACTATATACAAGACAATATGCTAGGGACTATCAGGGTGAAGAAGGAAGGCCAGACTTTTGTAATAACTTTCTACTAACTAGTTTCCCTAACTCCAACCTCTTCTCTCTTCAAGCTATCTTTAATATAGTTTCCAAAATAATATATCTAAAGTACAAATCTTAGAGTAACACTATATTGTTCAATAAGTTGTAGTGGCCCTCTGTTATTCCTAGAATCAAATACAAATCCTCTTTGTGATACTTAAAGGCCTTTCACAGTCTGCTTCCAGCCAATCTCTTTCAGGTTCTTTCATGTTACTCTTCACATATTTTGCAAAAAAAAAAAACAATGTTGTGACTTACTTGTTGTTCCTTGAACAGATACTCCTCATTTTGGCTTTGTACCTTTACAGACTGTCTGCTATGTATTAAATGGACTTATTTCTTATCCCTACCTCCTAGAATTTCTAATTTCCTATGAGACTCCAGCCTCATATAAGGACTTTATTTTTTCCACCCAGTTGCTTGTTCTGAAGGTCAAAGTCTTTGTATCATTACCCTCCAATGGGCTACTTTCTCAACTTTCATTGGTTTGGAGTACCAGGTCCCAAAATGCTGCTGTTGCTACAATTTTTTTTCTCTCTCTCCCTTTCTCCCCTTCTCCTTGTCTCCCCCCTTTCTTTGTCTCCCTCTTTACCTCTTCCTCTCCTCCTCCTCTCTTCTTTGCTCTTTCTCGCTCTGTCTTTCTCTCTCTGTGTTTCTGTCCGTCTGTGTGTCTCACCACCTCCCAATGTCCTGATACCAAAATTGAGACAAATGGGACATAGATCCCAGGCAGGGCCAGGGGTATTGGGGGGATCCCACTACAGACAGAAGTCATACAGTATTGTCAAAAAGACAGAGAACTAAAAATTAAATGCTAAAGCAAACCCATGGGAAATCTTAGTAAGATCTGACTTGGAGGGAACCTTGATTCTGCTATACCCTAGAAGAAGGAGACAGAGAAGGAAAGAGGATACCATGACCCATGCAGGAATGTGGGGAAGAGGAAACAGCTTCAGTTTGGGATTTTCATTCAACACCAGGAAGTGAGAGAGAACTGTTTTTGTCTTTAAATTTCAGTTAGAAGCTCTCTCTGTCTCTTTGTCTCTTCCTCTTCCCCTTCTGTCTTTGAATTACCTGATTATATTGAGGAGCTGTTTTTCTAGTACTGAAACTCCTGAACCCTCATTTTACATTTTCTTCAATAGTATTTTATTTTTCCAATACATGTAAAGATAATTTCAACATTCATATAAGATTTTGTGTTCCAATTTTTTTCTCTCTCCCTCCCCTTACCTGCCCCACACAAGACAGCAAAGCAATCTGATTTATGTATAATACTTTTAAACATATTTCCATATGTGTACTAGAAACGTCAAACCAAAAAAGAAAAAAAAAGACATGAGAAAGAAGCAAACAAACAAAAAAGGTGAAAATACTATGCTTTTATTCATATTCAGTCTCCATAGTTCTTTCTCTGGATGTAATTGACATTTTCATCCTGTCTATTGGAATTGTCTTGGATAGCTGCATTGCTGAGAAGAGCTATGTCATCATAGTTGATCATCACATAATCTTGTTGTTGCTGTGTATAATGTTCATCTGGTTTTGCACACTTCATTCACCATCAGTTCATGTAAGTCTTTCCAGTCTTTTCTGAAATCAGCCTACTCGTCATTTCTTATAGAATAAATTCTTATATTCTTATAGAATATATTCCAATACATTCATATACTATAACTTATTCAGTCATTCCCCAATTGAAGGCATTCACTAAATTTCCAGTTCCTTGCCCCTACAAAAAAGAATTGCTACATTTTTGTAATTTTTTTTTATGACTCTTTGTGATGTAGACCCAGTAATGACACTTCTGGATCAAAAAGAATACACAGTCTTATAGCTCTTTGGGCACAGTTCCAGATTGCTCTCCAGAATGGTTCGATAATTTCCAACTCTACCAATAAAGCATTAGTGTCCCAGTTTTTCCATATTCTCTCAAAATTTATTATTTTTTTGTGTGTGTCATCTTAACCAGTATAAATTGGTATCTCAGAGTTGTCTTAATCTGCATTTCTCTAATCAATAGTGATTTAAAGTAGTTTTTTATATGACTATAGATGGTTTTAATTTTTTATGTGAATATTATCTGTTCAGATTATTTCACCATATATCAATTGGGATATAATTAGTATTCTTATGAATTTGACTCAACTATCGATATATTTTAGAAATGAGTCCTTTATCAGTAATACTGAACTTTCATTAAAAATTGTTTTTCTCTCTTTTTTTTTTCATTCAGGTACTAATTATCAGCCAGTAAATATCAAGTAGTTTTTAGCAAATGACATTTGCTGTATCCCAGATGTCTTATTATTAGGAAACCTCACGATCATATATGATTAAATGTGGTTCTCACACCACATCAGTAACCTTTCACTGTTGATTGAAATACTGAACCATGAATTCTGAAAATTCTGTTTAAACAGGAAACTCAGGACAGAAGATATCTTTCTTTTCTTTTCTTTTTCTTTCTTTCTTTCTTGTTTTTTTTTTTTTTTTTTTTTTTTTTGCTAAGGCAATTGGGGTTAAGCGAATTGCCCAGAGTCCCACAGCTAGGAAATGTTAAGTGTCTGAGGCTAAATTTGAACTCAGGTCCTCCTGATTTCAGGGCTGTTGCTCTATCCATTGTGGCACATAGCTGCCCCTATCTTTTCAATTTCTATCATTTGTATTACATTAGGACAGTTATTAAACCAACCACACAACAACACCACTAACATAAAACTGGAAAAAAATCTTTCTTTTCATGTCACCAAGTTGTGGGTAATTCTCCTTATATACACAAAAATTGCTTTCAGAAAGTTAAATCAAACTTAGAGGATGCAGGAAACTGAATGGCAAACTGACAACTCCTGGCTACTGAAACTTCTTTCATTCCTTTGTGAAGTTCTCATGAATTTCCCCTTAAATGCAATCCTCTTCAATTTGAGGATGAGTAATATAATAGAGTCTTGAAGCTTCCTTTCTGTAGTGTACCTAGTTTGTCCTTAGAATGTTTCCAATCTCCCTGTTTAGGTGCTTTTGCATTAATATTTCACAGGGTACTGCAATTTTCTCTGGTAAACTAAGACAAAAATCATTAAACTGAGACAGAGTTAAGTAATATAGCCAAGATCACATGGTTAAGTGTTAGATATGGACCTTGAAACCAGATCTTCTGAATCTACTATACTGTTTCTGTAATAGAGCCAACAAAGTGATTACCTATAAGCATACTATAATATAGATAATACATATTCATAAGTATGAATGAGATTTAAAGTCAGAGTCAGAGAAGAGATACATCAGTTCCGGCTGGTAAAAATAGGGTGGAGTGAGGGTAGAAAGAAATCACATAAAATTACATGGAGAAGGGTAAACTTGAATTGTGTATTGTAGGATGGTTAGCATTTTAACATTGAGAGGAAAAGGTCAAGGGCATGAAGAATTCCACAATCTTAGTTAGATTCCAGTTCAAATGGTTAAATGACCATGAGATTCATGCTAGATCATGTAAATGAAAACAGGAGGATGAGCTCATGGACTTGGAAATTGGGATGTAGTTAAAGTACCATGTCTAAAGATAATTAAATAGGAATGACACAATAGAGAGGAAAGAATAGAAGCTTGTGTTCAAAGAGGGAAATCTTTCCTCCCCCTTTCTTTCCTTTTTTTTTGTATGGGTTATTTCTTTTCTTTGTTATATACTATAACTCTATAGGTCTGTATATACATGTATATGTATTTTACACATACACATAATTTAAATATATATTTGTGAATTTGAATTTTCACTAAAATAATTTTAAGCAAATTCCTCTGGAACCTCTAATAAAAATTTCATTTCTCAAATATATAGGAAGTTGAGTCAAATTTATGAAAATTAGAATCATTTTCCAACTGACAAATAATAAAAGATACAAAAAATAGTAACTGAAAACATGTTCCAAATTTCTATTGATGAGAAATGCAAATTAATACAACTCTGAGAAATAATTACACTTCATACTTATCAGATGGAGTAAAATGACAGAAAAGGAAAATGAAGAGTTGGGGAAAAATTAGGGCACTAATGCATAGTTGGTTGGGTTAAGATCTAGTCCAATCCTTTTTTGTAGAACAAGTTATACTTGTTCTACACAAAGGACTATAAAATTGGGTATACCTATTGAGCCAGACTTACCACTACCGTGCCTGTATCCCAAATAGAGTAATGAAAAAAGAAAATAACATATTTGTGCAAAAATATTTATAGTAGTTCTTTTGTAGTGGCATATAACTGAAAATAGAGGAGATAAACATCAATTAAGGAGTGGCTGAACAAGCTGTGGCATAGATTGTGATGGAATACAATAGTGTTACAACAAACACCAAGAAAGCCTGGGAAAACATGTAAACTTATGCAAAGTAAAGTGAGAAGAATCAGGACAATCTTGTAGTCAGTAATACTAAATTGTAATGATGATCAATGATGGAAGATTTAGCTACTTTAATCAAGAAAATGATTCAAGAAATTCCAAAGACCCATGCTAAAAATGGCTATCTCCTTTTAAAGTGAGAACTTATAAACTCTGAATGCAAATTGAATCATTTGTTAATATTCCTCTCATTCCTTTCTGCCCTCTTTTTTCTTCCTTCTTTCTTTCCTTCCCCCTCCCTCCCTCCTTTCTTTCTTCCTTCATTTCTTTGTTTCTTCTTTCATTCCTTCCTTTCTTCCTTCCTACCTACTTTTTCCCTCCAACCTTTCCTCTGTTTTTCTTCTTCCCTTCTTCTCTTCCTTCCTTCCAACCTTTTTTCTTTTTCCTTCCTTTGTTCCTTCCTTCTTTCTTTCATTCCTTCCTTCCTTCCTCCCTTCTTTCCTCCTCTCCCTTCCTTCTTTCTTTTTTTGTCTATATTTTATTTGGTTAATGATCAATATGGTTTCTATGGAAATATGTTTAGTATGATATAACATAGAGCTGATATCAAATTGCTTACCTCTTCAAAGAGATGGGTGGGGCAGGAGGGAGAAAAGAAGAGAATTTGAAATCCAAAGTGTTAAAAAATGTTATTTTTTACAAGTACTTGAGAAATATCTAATAAAACAAATATATATTTTTAAAAGAAACAACCCAAAATTACTTTGAGTGGATGTAAATGATGAAATTCTTCTTTTGTTGACCATTGAAGATGAAACAAAATACACTCAAAATGAAATAAAGCATGTGAAGCCTTTAAAGGTCTATTTTACCTTCAAGGGAAGTGTGAATTAGGCAAAATTTTATGCTTCAATTAATATCTTGGGCCAAGAGCGATGTCATCACCAAGGTTCAATGGGTCATTTTCATTATTTTATTATGGGGGTGATACATTCAATTTTTCCTTTTTTTAAAAACAACAATTGAATTAATTAAAAAGGTAATTTTGCACTATTGACTCTATATCCTGAAACTATTATTGTTAGAAAGAAAAATTCCACATTTATAAATAATGTTCATTGCACCATTGCTTTTGATAACAAAAATATGAAAAAAAATTGCTAAATGATTGGAGAATTGATGAAAAATCTTTGTTATATAAATATAATATAAATATTAGTGCATTGTAATTAAGAGTAAATATAATAAATTTTCCAAAGTGTGTTTTACATATGTTAGCTTAAGTGATTCTCACAACAATCTTATGAGAGACCCAATATTATTACTCCAAAGTTACAGCTTAGTAAACAGGGCTGAGAGAAATCATTTAGGATAATTTGGGAAGATAAAGAGATGCAATGTAAAAGAAACAGAGCTGCATGAATATTGTGTGCAGCTATCTACCTATTTACTTACATACAACATATATACAAAATACATATATGTATACACACATATATATGTGCACATGTGTGTATCTCAACACAGAGTGATATCAAAATTCTGGTCAAATAATATTGTCAATGTTATTTCCATTCTATCAAAGTCGAATGAAGCATTCCTTCTTTTCATTGATAAATAAGAAATCATTTTCAGAAATGTTCTTTGTAATATAAATATAAGAAAATATAATATATAATATAAGAAAAAGCTAACAATATTTCTTTAGAGAAAAGATTACCTTTAAAGTCTTTTGGAATTAATATATTTATATGATTTAGCATGTGACCAATATGGATATGCTCTCTATCAATACAAAAATTAACCCATCCAAACCTTCTCATTTGGCAAGATTTTTGTTTGTCTTTGTGTTGTATGTTTGTAGAGGAAAACAGCAATTTGACAAGTCACTCAATTTCACTGAGCCATAGTTTTCTCATCCATAAAATTGATGTAATCATATATACTCTGGCTACCTCATAGATTATTTGGAATATCTGATTTTTGAGATCAAACATGTTAAATATTTTTTATGATTTATAATTATATACAAGCATAAAATAGCACACTACTTATTTCCAAGCCTGTCTTATCATTAGGTCTGAAAGCCATACAAAGGAGAAAATTGAAATTTATTGAACCTTTCAAACTTTGTGTCTTTTAGTCTCTTGAAACTTGTGGTTATTACCAACTTGTAGCTCTTTTCATTAGTCAATTTGTATTCATCCTTAGTGATTGTCTTTGGTCCCCTAGGATGCCTGTGCTCTGTTCTTCTTGGCAAATGCACTCCTTTAATGAAAATTTGTTGAGTGCTGTGCTTGACAACCCTAGTCGTTCATCACTTTCATGTCGTTTAGATGATTAAGTAATTAATTCCCATTGGCAGATTCCTTTGTCCCCACACTGGATTCAAATAAAGTGAGATGATGAAACAATGACTGTTTCCTTAACCCTTGACTAGAAACTTTGTATGGGGTAGCTGTTTTCTTACAGTTCTTTGAAACTTCTATCTAAAGCTCAGTGTGGAAAATGGATTTTTTTTAATGTATCCCTAATAGCAATAGTAAATGAATGGGGGAATGATAACTAGCATTTATACAGAATGTCTCAGAGGGCTTAATGCAGTTTAATAGCTTTAAAACAGCAATAAGACTTTTGAGACACATTAGTGTATAATGCTTTAAGGCATTCAAATATCAATATCTATATGTCTCTATATCCATCCAACCATCCATCCATCTATCTATCTGTCTGTTTTTTTCTGTTTGTTTTATCTATTTGTCTATTTTATCTGCCTATCTTTCTGTCTGAATATTCTATCTATCTCTCTGTCTGTTTTATCTATCTATCTATCTACCTAGTCTAATTTTAGTCTCAAAATAACCCTGGGATATAGGTGATTTTATTATCATAATTTTGTAGATAAAGAAGTTGAATCTACAAGAGATTGTGATTTGCCCAGGGTTGCACAGTTAGCAAGTGTCTAAGGGAAAATTTGAACTCAGGTCTTCAGGTAATCAAATATAGCAGTCTAGCCACCATGTAACCTAATTATTAATCTCCAATGACATCCTACTCTGGTGGCTCAGGGTGGTATGGTGGTGACTAAGAGCTCTTGAGGACTATTTTGATTCAACACAACTTATGACAAGTGTCCTCCCAAACTGGGATAATCTCAAGCATGAAACAATAAGGAGTGGTACGTTGACTAATCAAACATAAATCTAGAAATTTGAGAAGTTGTTTGGATATCATTAGGTTGGATCACTGGACTAGAAGATTTTTCCCAATTAGATTGACTCTTGAAGAAAACTGACAAAAGTACTCAGTTAGAAGGCAGGCTCTGGATATTTTGGGGCAGGGAAAATTTGATCAGTTCAACCACTGTGTAAAGGATTAAATTATCTAATCTCAGTATCCAACTTCCATTTCTGCTCCACATTTAGAACACTAATTGAGAAATGGAAGAAGTTGGATACTTTCAATGATGGACTGCTCACCTTAGTGAAACTATAGTTTTGTGAAGTAATAAAGTAGTTTTTCATTAAAGACAAAATTATCACCAAAGAGTTATAATTTGCAAAAGATCTCTTTATGTATTTTTGCTGCCAAATGAGTGCCAGAACACATATTCTTCCGGTTCTTTTGGTATATGCTAAGAAAATTAAGAGGAAAACATTGATATCTCCTTTTGTTTAACAAGCCTTTCTCAGATATTTAGCAAAGATTTTTTTTTAGCAAAATCAAATTATGAGAGCATTAGACTTGGAACCAGATGAACAGTCCTTGCCTTGGCTTGACATTGAATTAGATGCTTAACATAGGAAAAGTAATCTATACTTTCTGAGACTGAATTTGAATTCTTCTGATATATCCTACCATCTCCCCACAAAGGCTTTTGTGGAGATTAGATAAGATCATATAGATAAAAATGGCAAATAATAAAAATATTCAAATATATACTCATTTCAGTAGGTACTTAATTCATGTGTTGAATAAATGGATAGTGCAATTTCAAGTCAGTCAATAGGAATTTTTTTTTGGAGTAGCAAAGATGACCTAGAAACAAATGAAATGCCCAACAACTGGGGATTAGCTACATAAATTATGGTATATGCATGTTATTGAATATAATTTCATTGAAAGAAACAATGAAAGGAATTTTTCAAATTAAAAATATAGTTATAGCTATGTTATAGTTTCAAAGAAAACTAGCAACACTGGCATGAATTGATCCAGAGTGAAATAAGGAGATTCAGGAGAAAGATGTATATAGTAATAGTATTGTAAAGATGAACAATTTTGTAGAAACTTAGTACTTAGAAACTCTCACCAACAGAATGATTAACCATGATTCTAGGACACTGATGATGAATGACAATACTCACTATCTGTCAAAAAGAAAAGATTGACTCAGCATACAAAATAGGATACAGTTTTTGGATGCGGACAATATGGGATTTTGATTTACTTGATTATGCATATTTTCCAATGGCGAAAAGCAACAGAGGGAAAAAAGTTTGTTAATTGGAAAATAAAATTTAAAAACCAAATATTTACTATGTATCAGAATGGGGGACCCTAAGGTGTGGACATTTTTCCTACCAATACAGTTTGTCATCATGTTCTTTGAACCTTACAATCTTAGAGAGTTGGCAAGAACAGAAGTTTCACTGCATGTAGTCCACAAAACTCTTGATCACAACATTAATCATTGTATTTGGGAAATACTTAACAAAATACATAAAAATTCAGTAAAACAGTATTAATTCATGTTTTTCTCTTTTTTATTAAGGGTTTTTTATTTTCCAAACAAAGTTTTCAACATTCATTCTTGCAATGTGTTGCAAAAATTTTTCCCTCTCTAACCCCACCTCCAACTCTAGACATCACATAATGCAATATGTGTTTAAAATGTACAATTGTTCCAGGTATATTTCCACAATTATCATGCTGCATAAGAAAAATCAAATCAAAAAGGAAAAAAAAAATGAGAAAGAACAAAATACAAGCAAACAATGAAAAAGTAAAAAATACTATGTTATGATCCACAATCAGTCCCTGCAGTCCTATCTCTGGGTGCAGATGGTTCCCTTCATCACAAGATCATTGGAACAAGTCTGAATCATCTCATTGTTGAAAAGAGTCACATACATTGATATTGATCATTGTATAATCTTACTGTTGCTTTGTACAATGATCTCTTGGTTCTACTCACTCCATTTAGTATCAGTTCATATAAGTCTCTCCAGGTCTCTCTGAAATCATACTGTTGATTTTTTCTTATAGAGCAATAATATTCCATAACATTCATATACCATAACTTATTCAGCCATTCTACAACTGATGGGCATTCGCACTATTTCCAATTTCTTGCCACTTCAAATGTTTGCTACAAACATTTTTACACAGGTAGATCCTTTTCCCTTTTTAATGATCTCTTTGGGATACAGATCCAGTAGAGACACTGCTGGATTAAAGGGTATGCACAGTTTGATAGCTCTTTGAGCATAGTTCCAAATTGCTCTCCAAAATAGTTGGATCAATTCACAATTCCACCAATGTATTTAGTATTCCAGGTTTCCCACATCTCCTTCAACATTTATCATTATTTTTTCCTGTCATCTTAACCAATCTGACAAGGATGTAGTGGTACCTCAGCATTGTCTCAATTTGCATTTCTTTGATCAATAGTTATTTAGAGCATTTTTCCCTGACTAGAAATGGTGTCAATTTCTTCATCTCAAAATTGTTTGTTCATATCCTGTGTCCATTTCTCAATTGGAGAATCGCTTGAATTCTTATAAATTTGAGTCAATTCTCTATTTATTTTAGAAATGAGGCCTTTATCAGAATCCTTGAATGTAAAATTTTCCCCAGTTTATTGCTTCTGTTCCAATCTTGTTTGCACAAAAACTTTTTCACTTAATATGATCAAAATTATCCCTTTTGTATTCCATAATGTACTCTAGTTCTTCTTTGGCCATAAATGTGGATTTGTTTTCTATCCTGTAACTTTGCTAAAGTTATGAATTGTTTCTAGTAGTTTTTTTTAGTAGAGTTTTTTAGAATTCTCTAGGTATACTATCTTATCATCTGCAAAGAATGATGATTTGGTGTCCTCATTACCTACTCTAATTCCATTAATTTCTTTTTTTCTAATTACTAAAGCTAACATTTCTAATACAGTATTAAATAGTATTAGCAATAATGGGCAGCCTTTTTTCAGCCCTAACTTTATTGGGAATAATTCTATTTTATCCCCATAATGTATCATACTTACTGATGGTTTTATATTGATGCTACTGATCATTTTATGGAAAATTGCATTTATTCCTACACTCTCTAATGTTTTTAACAATAATTGGTGTTGGATTTTGTCAAAAGCTTTTTCTGCATGTATTGAGATAATCATATGATTTTTGTTAGTTTGGTTATTTATATGCTAAATTCATGATTTTCCAATTCAATTTTCTCAACAAAAAACCCTTTCTATTTGAGTTTGCACTGCTACCTCAGAGCACAAAGAGGTTAACTAATATGCCCCTGGTCACACAGCCAGTTTATATCAGAGGTGACTCGGAAACTCAGGTCTTTCTGTCTCCAAAGCCAGCTATTTATCAATTATGTCATGGATAACTGAAATATATGATAGTAACAATATTCATAATGCTGAGGAAGGGAACTTACCTGTGCTGTCCTTTATTACTTTAAACTTGACCCCAGATGTAATTGCATACTTCAAACAGGACCTTACAATTGTTGATTTTTTTGATTTTCTTTAAAGAAGAGGCTATATTTGTTTTATATCTTTGTAATTTATCAAGCTTTGAATAAAAAAAAACATACAAGTAATGGCACAACAAGTTGTGGTATATGAATCTAGTGTAATAATAATGTTCTATAAACATAATGAACAAACTGATTTTAGAAAGTTCTGGAAAGATTTACATGAATTGATGTTGAACAAAACAAGCAGAACCAGGAATACATTGTACACAATAACAGCAAGAATGTGTGATGATCAAAAATGAAAGACCTGATTCTTCTCAGTGATTCAGATATACAAAGCAATCCCAATAGACTTTGGACAGAAAAAGACATCTGTATCCAGAAAAAGAACTAAAGAGACTGAATGTAAATCAACAATGCAATGTTCACTTCTTTTTTTCTTTTTTTTATTTCTCCCATAGATTTTCCTTCTTGCTCTGATTTTTATTTCCAAACATGATTCATAAAATAATGTGTATTAAAATATAAATTTAATAGGAAAAATACAGGATTAAGCAATAAGGTGCAATTCTTAGAGACAATGCATTGGCTTTTGATGGAAATTTTGTTAATTTTTAAACAACCAAATCAATTCTCTGTCATCACTATTTCTGAAACATCCTTGCAAAAGCTTTATTTTAGGGAAGTAATGGATGATAAATCTTTTATAAAATGATTCTTGTCTTAATTAAATCTTTTACTTCCCAAATTGCTACCCTTACAGCAACATAACCAGAACAATGCATTGGTGAATTGTGGAATGTTATCAAATAAACCATTGATTATATCCTGACAATTAAGGAAAGAAAGGAAGGAAAGAAGGAAGGAAGGAAGAAAGGAAGGAAGGAAGAAAGAAAGAAAGAAAGCAAGAAAGAAAGAAAGAAAGAAAGAAAGAAGGAAAGAAAGAAAGAAAGAAAGAAAGAAAGAAAGAAAGAAAGAAAGAAAGAAAGAAAGAAAGAAAGAAAGAAAGAAAAAGAAACTGCAGAAAAGATAAGTGGGTTGTTTGTTAAGTTAATAAAACTGCTCTACTGGAACCAGCTGAATTCATCAATTTTTTACATGGTTTCCCTGACTGTGAATCAAAAGTAGTTTATATAATAACGACAATGATGATAATAATAGCAATTATAACATTTCTGTAATCACTCAGGATTTCTAAAACATTTTTCTCACACCACTCTAAGATGGGATTTATAAAGGAGGTTAACTATGGCAAAAATCAGAATGTGTGGATAGAGCAATGCTTTTGAAGTTAGATTTGTATATGAATTTAAATATCAATACCATCTGTGTGTCCCTTAGCTGATTTTCAGCAAGCATTTATTTACTTCCTATTATGTATTAGGAGCTGTACAATGTATTGGAAAAACAAAGACAAAAATAATGCCATTTTTGCCCTCAAATAGCTTAATTGATCAAGAAAAATGTAAACAACTAAGTAAATACAAAATTAATACAATTTGGGGACAGATGATACAAATATAATACTTGTACAAGTTGGGGCCAAAACTTAATAAAAAGAAGAGATGGGCTGGATTTTCTTTAGGAAATTGCAATAAGCCTTTAATAATCTCAGACATCTTCCACTTTCTTAATAACAGTATTTTGTCATTATTTTATATAACTGTATAACAGTGAATACAATTTCTTTTAATTCTTTAGATAGAGACTTTGAAGAAGTATAAGATAAAGAGATGGCATCAAGTAGAAAAAATATATGGTAGATAAAGTAAATGATCTGGTCACACAATAAAAGCAGATAGCTTTAATATTAAACTATCTTCATGATCAAGGAATAAACGAGGGAGATCTCCAGTATATTGGAAGTCTTTTATCTGGTGAACTTATAGAAGGTTATGGACAAGAGAAGAATAAAATGATTTATTTAGCATCTCTGACACCAAATAAGTTCTCTAAAGAAATGAGATGACAGATTCATTTAAGTATCCTCAGGACCTAGAACAAGTTTTTTTTTTCAATATCTATTACAAGTAGACAGAACTAGTTATATTTCCTCTCTCATTGAAGACTGGCTGCTTTTTGTCACTTGTCTTATTTATCACTTATGACGTGTGTCAATGTGAAGTTAAGTGACTTATCTAGGGTCATAAAGCCAGTGTGTGCAAGGACTGAGACTTGAATTCATATTATCTTGACTCTGAGACTCAGCTCAATGAGGTAATTATTTAATAAGGAAAATAAAGTTACAATTTACTCAGGCCCATTATTATTTTTTTTCATTGCCTTCTGGATCATGTGATATTAAGACTAAAAATATATCATCAGTTTTCATTTTCCTTTCCTCCTCTTTCTTCCCTTGTGTCTCTATGCTCTTAATCCTCTCTTCTTTATACTTGGTAAGATTCAAATATGTTCTCACTCATACAAAATTTTCTTGCCTGTTGTCTACATACTATCATTCTTGGCAGATACCAAAGCTGATTTTAGAAATTAGCAACTTTTTAAAAATACATAGGAATACATATATAGTTTTAATAATACCTCAGTTCTGATTTTTAAGAGAACATGTATTATTATGAGAATGAACTGATACATTTAGCATTTTAAGCAAAATACTTGTTTTGCCAAGATCCAAAATATCTTTTTACCACAGGGAGATTCCAAAATGCACCACAAATAGTTGTTTTAGCCTTGCTTTTATATCTTCACGATTGTAAAATATCATAATACTTTGAAGTATTTCTCTGACATGAGAAGATTGTGAGATTTATTCAGTGTTAGCCTCATTATCCAACCCCCCAACACAATTCCAGGTCTTTCTAGAGTTGTCTAATGCTGTATTAACAATTTAATTTAAGAGTAAGGAAAATTATTAATAAAGAAATAAAAATTTTGTATAAATTTTGGTCGTAATATCTTTATTTGGTACTTGTGAGAAATTATCATTTCTCTGAAATTGTATTTGGAAAAATGAGACCATGGAAAGTTTTAAGGATAATTACCATTCTTTTTCATCACAAAAAAGGCTTTACAAACTCCATGACCATTTTCAATTATATTAAATTTAAAAAATTAACTAAGAATAAAATGATTTTTTATTTTGATTTGAAGAATTATCAGTCATAAAGTTCTCCATCTTTATTATGAATAATATGCTAATTTTCTATTGTACTAGTTAAGGATTATATAATATTCTCAAGAACATTTAGCACTAAAGGATGATGAGAAAAAATATCTGGTTTAAATTTTTCTCAGATAATTTCCTTTCCCACCTGATTCCTCATGTGGATTATATAAGACTATTTAAAGGCTCCAACTATTTTGCAACTTCTATCAACTTTAATGTAATGATGTAATGATGAGTAAGAGGAAATTCACCCTTCTCCTTTATCATGATGCTATTTGTGATTTTAGGCAGAAAGTAAAAATGTTTTGGCTGACAATATATTTGTTTTTCATTATATTAACATACACCAGTGACCTAAGATCTTCATTGATTGATATTATATTTGATATTCCTCACTTAGGTACAATTAAAGTTACTTCCATGACTAGGTTAGTGGAGGGTAAATGAGATAGATATAATCCCAATCTTTGTCAATTTCTCTTGTTTCTATTGTATATAATTGAGATCATAGAGTACATTCAGTCCTTCTGACTTCCAATTTTTGTGGCAAAGAGATGCTTTGTATTTTAGAGGAAAAAAAAGCAGCATTTTGCTTCCTTTTCACACAACAATTATTGAATAGAAATGGGTTCCACATATGCTCATAGTGAGAGTGTGCTTTTGAATTTGATTAATAAAGAACTTATTATGGAGGTTTTTAAAGGTAAAGTATAGTTGTCTTTTAGCTGAAAGTAGCATTGGGTTATTTGCTCCTTCTTTTTGAACCCTCTTTATTGTTTGAGGAGAGAGGAATTTGTTGGGGATGGGAAATTGGATACATTATGCTGCTGGATATTTATTTTAAGAGAGATAGTGGGGGCAGCTAGGTGGCACAGTGGATAAAGCACCAGTCCTGAAGTCAGGAGGACCAGAGTTCAAATCTGTTTTCAGACACTTAACACTTCCTAGCTGTGTGATCCTGGGCAAGTCACTTAACCCCAATTGCCTCAGCAAAGAGAGAGAGAGAGAGAGAGAGAGAGAGAGAGAGAGAGAGAGAAGAAAAAAAGAAGTAAATCAAGGAAATTGGGGATTATTAACTTGGAGACAAGGGAGGGATAGCTGAATGAATGAATGAAACACATATATTAAGAGTTATACTATATCAAGCACTGGTGATAAAAATACAAAGATAAGACTCCCTGTCCTTAAGAAACTTACATTCTATTAGGATAAGATTACACCTAAAATGTAACAGTGACCAGAAGAATATTGGGATTGTCTTTAAATATTTCAAAATCTATCATACACAGAAAAAAGGATTGGAACTATTCCACATAGATTTGGGAGAATGAAATTACAGGAAGTAAACTTTTATTTTAATCACAATTCAGTTTTTATTTCTGTGCATTTGCATGGGTTGTCCCTCATGCCTGAAATTCACGTTCCACTGTAGTGATGTCTCTTAAAATCCCTTCAGGAACTCTGTATGCATAAGAAAGTATTATGTAGTATTTCTTATTTCCTTTTGTTTCCAATAATATTATTTTGTATTTATTTCACATATATTTTCAATGATTTCCTGCACACTCTTTACTATTAGGAGGAAACAATCTCCTGAAGGTTGAAACTTGTCATTTTTTTGTCGACATTGTTAATTCCTAGCACAGTTTCTGGGACTTAGTAGATGCTTAAAATAGTTGTCGAATTGATTGATTCAACCTTCCAACCAACAAACATTTATTAAATATGCCTATTAATAAAGGATGAGGTTAACTTCCAAAGTTGATACAATTTTGACTGAGACTTGGGAAACGTAAACAGAAACAAAATCACAAGATGCATGTATGATATAAAAGACGTATCTGCATTGAGAGAATCTTTATACCAAATGACCTCCAATGATATTTCAGACTGGAAGGTTCAATGATACTATATAAAAATGTGATCAATAGTTAACTCAAGATAATTGACAAAGTCATGATATTGATGATAGGTGTTGTGAGAGTTCAGAGAAAGAATAAAAAGCTATAAAATTGGGAACTTCATGAATTTTCATTTCATTTTTTACCAGAGGTCATGTTCCTTATTTTACATAGTTTGAATTTTAATGCATAATCTATCAGCACTAAAAGAAGTAATATTTGACTGTATCTGTCCCATTGAAGTTTATAATCATATATGCCCCCTTCTCTGACACTGTTGCTGCTCCAGTGTAGCGTTTCATTGTCTCATCCCTGAACTATCACAATACCTTTTGGTTTAGTCTCACTGTCTCAAGTTTTTCCCCATTCCAGGCCATTCTCTACTCAGCTATCAAAGTGATTTTCCTCAAGTATATATCTGACCATGTCATGTATTTATTCAATAAATTCCAAAAACTCCTTTTCACCTCCAGTGTTAAATGAAAAATTCTCTTACATTTAAAGATCATCACAGTCTAGTCCCCTCCTATTTTTCAGTCTTCTTGGATCTTTTTCAATCTGTGACGTAGTGATACTGACTTCCTTGCTCTTCTTCAAATAAAACACTTCATCTCCAAACCTGGGGCATTTTCATTGACTCATTTTCAAGCCTGGAATACCTTTTCTTTTTATTTCCACCTGCTATCTTCTTTGACTTCCTTCAAGTTCTGTCTAAAATATGACTTTGTATATGAAGATTTTTCTGGTTTCCTTTACAAATGCTTCTTGGTTTATTGTCTCCTGGCCTTATATTGCATGTGATTTTTATTGTATCATGATCTTTGAAAGATTCATTTACTATTTTTGTCTTTCTGCATTTGATTTTGAGGTTTTTATGTCGTAACACATGGTCAATTTTTGCATAGGTTTCATGAACTGCTGAGAAAAAAGTAAATTACCTTCTGTCTCCATTCAATTTTCTCAAAGATTACCATACCTAACTCTTCTAACATTTTGTTTATCTCGTTAACTTGTTTCTTATTTATTTTGTGGTTTGATTTATCTAGTTCTGAGAAAGCAAGGTTGAGATCCCCCACTAGTATAGTTTTGCTATCTATTTCTTCTTACATCTCTCTTAACTTCTTCTCTAGTAATTTGGAAGCTATACCACTTGGTGTATATATGTTTAGTATTGATATTGCTTCATTATCCATGGTACCCTTTAGTAAAATATAGTTTCATTCCTTATCTCTTTAAATTAGATCTATCTTTTCTTTTACTTGATCTGAGATCAGTATAGCTACACTTGCTTTTTTTTGGTTCATCCGAAACATAATAAACTCTGCTCCAGCCCTTTACCTTCACTCTGTATGTATTACTATGCTTTAGATGTATTTCTTGTAAACAACCTACTGTAGGATTCTGGATTTTAATCCAGTCCTGCAGAATTGTGCATGTGTTACATAGCTAGGATATTTAAGGAAAAGTCAGAACAGTGGTTGCAGCTAATAAATAATTAGATTTGCCCAGCCACAGTCCCTTTTTGTGGTTTGGAATGTTTTTATAGCAAAATTTAGAGACAGATCAGCCTCTCTAATCTAAAAATGTTAGAGGAGGCTTCCTTGTTGGTTCAGTCATTTTTCAGTTGTGCCTGATGCTGAGATTTTCTTGGCAAACATACTGAAGTAGTTTGCCCTCTCCTTCTTCAAATCATTATACAGATGAGGAAACTGAAGCAAATAGGGTTAAGTCCGTGGACCCACAACCACTAAATTAGGATCTGAGAATGGATTTGAAATTAGAAAAATGAATCTGAATTCCCAGCCCAGCACTTTATTCACTGTGCTACTTAGTTGCCCCTTGTTGGACTCCTTAGGAAACTGCCCTGTTGTGAACAAGATTGTTTCTGACTGTCCTGATATAATGACTTGTGAAAAGGAGTCTATGGTACCATTCCCTAAGGTACTGTTGCTCTGCTTGATACTGTTTCTGGTGATAGCTAATTATTTTTCTAATATGATGAGTTTGTGAGGAGAATTCTTTTCTAAGACACATCTCTGAGATACTGACTTTTTCCTTTCAGGGAGTTTTTGAGAGTTCCAGGTATAATCCTTAATGTTCCTCCTCACATATCTCCACATACACATTCCTCAAAACTTAATACTATCAACTACTATTTTATTCTCCTCCTTTTTGGTAGTAGATTTAGAGATATCTCTATTTCTTAATAATTTAGATTCCTTTATCTGTGTCACTTTTTATAAGAAGCCCCTACTCATTCTCCCAATTGCTAGAATTCTCTTTCTCTTGAAATCATTTTGTATTTAATTATCACCATTAGACTATAAGCTTCCTGCAGGCTGGACTTGCTTCTCCTCTGTCTTTGTATCCTCAGCATTGAGCAAAGAATCTCATGCATAATAGATGCTTAATAAATGCTTGCTGAATTAAATTCATCTCATTCTCCCAAATCTTCTCTAGGACCTTGATACAATAGTCACCCCAACTCTTTTATGCATCTTTAACCTCCCTATTTCTTCTATCTTCTTCCTACCTTTCTACAAACATTCTTTTATTTCCATCATTCATAAAAACAACACACAAAATAACTACTATAAACCTCTTCCCTTTAGTCTTCTGTCTAATCCAGACATAATTCCATCTTCTTTCTCCTATTTAATACTAAAGTTTTTTGAAAACGTCTCTGAATCTAATATGGTCATTTCTTTATTTACTACTCTCTAATTTTCTGAGAGCATTTGGAATTTTTGATCATCTTTAAATTGAATATTCCCTTCACTTTTGACTTCACAGTACTCTCTCACTTCCCAACTGCTCCTTCTTTGTGTCACTTGCTGTTTCCTTGTTCACTTCCCAATATCTTAAATTAAATAATACCCGTGGTATTTGTTTTGTCTCTGATCTCTATTCCTTGATAATACCAATTGCCATCATATCTTTGACTATCATATTTATACGGTGACTTCAAAATTTTTATCTCAAGCCCCTTCTTATATTTTCAATTATATAGCTGAATTTCCAGTTCTCTATTTGGCATTTCCATTTGAATGTTATATTTGAACTCCATAAGACCCCTAACTATAGCTCTACCTATAGTTAACCCCCACTTCATAGATGAGCAAACTGAGACCTAAAGAGCAGGTGTGATTTGACTAAATCCCAATGACAAATTTTTGGTGTAGCTAGGATTAGATCTCAGTTTGTCCAAAAGCTCTTTCTAGTCTAGTGAGCTTCATTCATCATTATTTTTCAAATAGACTCTTTTGTAAAAGGATCAGTGAGCTGGAAATTTGTTGAAGTAGGAAGTGGAGAAAGGAATGTGTGCAAAGTATATACCTCTCTGACTAACAGGACAGCTTGCTTTTTATTGAGGCCAGAGCAGTTACAAGGAAACATGATAAAGTGTTTCTCTTTATCTGTAATGGACCTAGTTGCAAAGAGGGTGAAGAAAATGAATATGAATTAAAGGTAAAAGCAGTAATAAAATGCTTTTGAAGCTATCTTGTTTGTAAAGCCATTAGGAATTACTGCCTCCTCTGTAGGCATATATTTATTTGAAAGTGCAACTTATAAGGAAACATACTGCAATGAGAAGGATCCCTGAACTAGGCAAATCACTAAGCTTTGGGTTCTCAAGTTGACTCTTCCACTTACTGTTTGACTATCAGCAACTGACTTTTCTCTCTGGGGACTATTTTTAAAAATCTATACAATGAAGAAGGAGTCAAATAAAATTCCACTTCAACTCTAAGATTCTGAAAGTGTTATCTTCTTCCTCAAGTTATCTGTAGCATCTGGGAGCAAACCCCACCTCCACACACACATATTTTAAAGTGGATTCTTCAGACAAAGCCTTATCATATTCAAATATATATAAACTTTTATTAAATACCTATTATTTTGCAAGTACTATATTAAGTGCTAGAATCTGAGTCTGTATCAGTCTGAACTTCTGAGTCCTGACCAAAATGCTTCCTTTTTTTTCTTTTAGTAAGCCAGAGGTTTCAAAATATAAAGGCATGCAACAAAATAACATTAATAAAGGAAGCAATGATATATTTTCTTTCTATATATGTGAGGTATTGTCCCATAAATACACATGCCATCAACAAGAAGTGTGAACATATGTAAAGAATAAAAACAGAGTGACATACATATGTTTGAAAATCACAGTTCAATTGCACCTATTTAATCCATATCAAATTGCTTGCTTTTAGGGAAGGAGAAGTAAAGAAAGAAGGAAAAAAATGGAACACAAAGTATTACAAAAAATGAATGTTATAACTATTTTTGTGTATTTGGAAAAAATAAAGTACAGTTGAGAAAAAAAAGAAAAACACATTCAAAATATACAAATTTCTGGGCATAGAGAGGGGGAATATTTGTGGCTGGGGAAGAGAACTTCAAAATCAGTTTATGACTCTTAACATCCTAGAGGAACCAATGTTGTCTGGAGATATTTTTGTGATGCTCCCCCTGTTGGACAAACTTCATGATATAGATCATGGATCATGCATGGTATATAATCTCTTTAGATGTGCAATTGCTGAGGTGTATGTGGTTATGCTACGAAGTTTCTTATTGACATTTTTCCTTTTGGATCTGTTTGAACATATCTGTTCACTTTTCCACTGGTCTCATGGTTGTTGCTTTCCAGGATTGATGGGCATGTGATTCCTTATGGACATTAAGACTATTTTGATGTTCTTGTTCACGAGTGACATTTTATTGGAATACTGCACAGCCTCCTAAATGGTATTATGGTTTTACAGTATTGAGAGTATTGGACATGAAGTCAAGAAACCCTGAATCTGAATCCCACCTCGTCCCTTAATGGCTCTTTGGCTAAGGACAGTCATTTAATCTCAACCTGCCTCATTTTTCTCATCTGAAAATTGAGATAATAAAATAATAACCCTTATTTTGCAGGGCTGCAGTGAGGATAAAATAAGATAATATAGGTAAAGTACTTTATAAAGTATAAAGTGCTACATAAACATTAGCTATCATTAAATCATAGCTAAAAGAGATTCATAATCACTCAAGAGAGTAATTCAAAAAGTAGTTGAAGAGTAAGAAACAATGTTATTCAGGGAAAATTGCATTGGCTATGGAGTTGAACTCCTGTCTATAAACTTGTATGCCTATTTGTCCTTGAATTTGTCATCTAATTTCTTTAGGTCTTTGTTTCCTTAAATGTAAAATGGGAGATTTAGATTTAACTGGACTCTGAAATGCTTTATACCTAGAAATTTATGAACTGTGACTCTACAAATATCTCTTGCTAAGTCTATGATATTTATCTAATTTGTTGGACTATCCATAGAGCTGATTCCTCACTGCCGATATCTTGGACAGAAAGGGAAGATATATAGTACTCTGGACTCAGAAGTCCACAGAGTTAGTAGACTGGATGCTTTTGGGAAATTTGGTAGTATTTTAATTCATCCTAAGACTATTCCTGAAACAAAGGTCCATATTTCTAATGCCAATGCTCTTCTAGTAGAGCTTCTATCATTAAGAATCACAAATTGCTTCCGGGGGTGGAGCCATGGTGGCGGAGATCAGACAGGATTCTCTGTAACCTCCTCTAACCTCCCCTCAAACCAACAAAATATGAAGCCTCTAGACTGATTCTGAAGCAAAAAAAAATCCACAATATCCGGAGAACAACACAATTCTAGAAGAAGATACTCTGGAAGAACCTCAAAACAGGTCTGTTTTAATGGGGCAGGGGGTGGCCTACTGAACCCAGACTGCAGCACAGGGAGACCGGGGCAGGGAGCTGGAGCAGGGAGCTGGAACAGGAGTCAGAACAGGAGTGGGAGCGTTGTGCTTTTCACACACCTGGGAGTCTTCTGCCAGCCTCTTGGAACAATTTGTCCTGATTGTGGGCAGGTGGTTTGGAGGGTCTGCCTTTTGAGGGGGATAGATTGTGAACCACTGAACCCCTGATGAGCATCATAACTAGCTGCCATTACACAGCACCTTAAAGCAATCAATCAAACAACAGGTCTGATAAGCACCAGAAATAATTCAATCAGCTGAGCTGCCCAGAGCCTGACATAATTCAATCAGCAGAACTGCCCAGTTCCTGAAATAACTCAATCAGCAGAACTGCCCCAGGGCAAATTAAAGCAGCTGTCCCACCTTTGCCCTAAACAGACCTCACACCTTTACAAAAAAAATAAAAAAAAATGAATAAAAAACCAAAAAGAGCTCTCACCATAGACAACTTTTATGGAGAGAGGGAAGAACAGACCTCAAATCCTGAGGCCCCTAAAGGTAAAGCAACTCCAGAAAAAGCCCCAAAGAGAGACATAAATTGGTCTCCATGTCACAAGGCTTTCTTTGAAGATTGCATAAAAAATCGTAAAAGAGAGTTAGAAGAAACATGGAGAAGCGAAATGAGATCACTGCAAAATAAAATAGAAAAAATGGAAAAAGAATGCAATGAACAAAAAAATGTAATTGGTCAATTGCAAAAGGAACTAAAAACAGTAACTGAAGAAAATAAGACATTAAAAATTAGAATCGAACAATTGGAAATTAATGACTCATCAAGACTTCAAGAATCAGTTGAACAAAAACAAAAAAATGAAAAGATAGAGAAAAACATGAAATATCTCCTAGGAAAAACAACTGACCTGGAAAATAGATCTAGGAGAGACAATCTAAGGATTATAGGGCTTCCTGAAAGCCATGATGAAAAAAAGAACCTGGACACTATATTCCAGGAAATCATAAAAGAAAACTGCCCTGATATTTTACACCCAGAAGGCAAAATACTCCTTGAAACAATCCACCGATCACCTCCTGAAAGAAACCCAAAAATTAAGTCCCCCAGAAATATCGTGGCTAAATTCCAGAACTATCATACCAAGGAAAAGATATTACAAGAAGCCAGAAAGAAACAATTTAAATATCGGGGAGCTACAATTAGGATCACACAGGACCTAGCAGCTTCTACTTTGAAGGATCGAAGGGCCTGGAATCAGATATTCTGAAGGGCAAAGGAACTTGGATTACAGCCAAGAATAAGTTACCCAGCTAGAATGAGCATTATCTTCCAGGGAAGAAGATGGTCTTTCAATGATATAGGAGAATTTCACCTATTTCTACTGAAAAGACCAGAACTGAACAAAAAATTTGATCTACAAACACAGAACACAAGAGAAACATAAAAAGGTAACAAGAAAAAATAACTCTTGAGAACTATATTTATGTTATAGATACTTATAGAATGAGGGTTGATTTTATGAATCGATTATTACATTATGATTATGATATAATTACTGTGATTTTATGATTATTAGCATATGATTACTGTGATTTTATGATTATTATTATATGTTTATTGTGATTTTATGAATCTTATGATATGATAAACTGAAACAGAAATTAGAGGTAGAAAAGGGATAACACTGGAAGAAGAGGAAAAGGAGGTAAAATAAGGGAAATTACATCACATGTAGAGGCAAAGAAAACCTATAATGATTGAGGGGAGAAAAGGGAGGGGAATGAGAATTGGGTTAATCTCCATCTCATCAGATTTTGCTCAGAGGGAATAATAGACGTACTTATAA
>JAJPUD010009252.1:9481-35957 GCA_023553655.1 Myrmecobius fasciatus | reverse complement strand
GATTACCTGTCATCTAGGGGTGGGGGGCGGGGGGAGGGAAAGGAAAAGCTTGGGAAAAAAAGTTTTTTTTTGCAAAGGTCAATGTTGAAACTCATATGTTTTGCAAATAAAAAAAAAGGAAAAAAAAGAATCACAAATTAACAGATGATTCTATGATCAATGAGGATGTATATATTGTATTTGGTCTAAGTAGAGTACAATATATTTTTATTTTCTTTACTTTACCTGTTGTTTTATGCTTACAGGGAACGCCAAATGAGGAAACTCCCTCTATCAAAGCAAATGGTCACTTACTCTTCTGTAACATGATCTAAGTGCTGCCTGGGGTAATGAGAAGTGTCACACAGCTAGTTTGTGTCATAGGTGGGAATTAGACCTAAGACTTCCTCACTAGAAGGCCATCTTTCTATCTGTGCTATGCAACAATTTCTCTCTGCCCCATTGGAGAATTTTCAGGAGAAGCTGAATAGAAGATATTTCAGAGAAATGTGTGCCCCCAGACAAAAGTGAATCAGCCATTAAGAATAATAATCGTTAACTGAAATCTTTTATACTCCATTATGTACATGGATAGGATCAAAGATCTAAAGTGCAGGAGGAATTTAGAGGGCATTGGATCCAATCTCATCACTTTGCAAATGAGGAAGCAGGCTAATAAATTAAATGACTTATCTTGGTTCACACAATTAGTTTCTTACTAAAGATTTGAGTCCAGTGCAATATTCAGTAATTTATGTTACCTTCATTCACTTCATTTACATGTAAAGAATGGCCCATAGCATGTTGACTGGACCTACTTAAAAAGTATTATGCTAAGGCATGGACAAAATCTCTCAATAAAAGAATATACAAAAGGATTGAAATCTGTACTATTGGAGCAATTACTGACATCAATTAAATAATTGACTTAATAAATAAAAATAAGCTGACATTGTTTCATAGGCAAATACTGTATCATTCACTGTGACAAATTTCATTTAAAGGGATGATTCTGGTCATCTAAAGGAGTCACATCAGTTAAGAGTGCAGAGAAGAATAAATCCAAATCTATCATAGTTAAGAAAAATTTTCCAAAACAAGATCATTAGTGATACCACTGAAAGTACACTAAATCACTCTCCTAAAAATTTCTTAAGAATGAGGAAGTATAACAAGCCATTCTCCAAATGATAAATGGTCAAAGGAAATGAACAATTTTCAGATGAAGAAGTTAAAGCCATTTGTAGTCATATAAAAATGCTCTAAAACACTATTGATTAGACAAATGCAAATGTGTACCCCTTCATACCTCTCAGATTGGCCTGGAAAGACATGAACAGATGGTAAATGAAGCGAATAGAATGAAGAGAACATTATACATGGCAACAACAAGATTATGTGATGATCAACTTTGATGGATATGGCTCTTTTCAACAATGAGGTAATTCAAGTCAAGTCCAATAAACGTGATGGAGAGGGCCTTCTGCATTCAGAAAGAGGAATATGGAGACTGCATGTGGATCACAACATAACATTTTTTCCCTTTTGTTATTGTCTGCTTGATTTTTTCTTTCTTGCTTTTTTCCCTTTTTGATCTGATTTTTATTATGCAGCATGATAAATGTGGAAATACACACACACACACACACACACACACACACACACACATATATATATATATGAGAATTGCACATGTTTACCATATATTGGATTACTTGCTGTCTAGGACAGAGGGTGGGGGAAAGAAAGTAGGGAGAAAAATTTGGGACACAAGGTTTTGCAAGGGTTAATGTTTCAAACTATGTTTGCATGTATTTTGAAAATAAAAAGCTATTATTTAAAAGAAAAACAAATGGTGGAAACAGCAAAATAAAAGAATTAGGAAGAAAAAAAAATCCATTCATTGTTGCAGAAAGTGTAATCTAAATTGACAGAACAAAACAACAATCTTCAAAAGCTTTTGAGAATTCAAGATATAAATTGTTCTTGAACTAGAACATCATCACAGACAGAACTATTGCCCTTTCACGTCTTGAACATAAAATTGATATATGTAAAATTAAGATTTATTAATATCAACATAATAATTATTAATATTGAAATTTGCAACAAAAATAAAACAAAAAAAACCAAATCTAACCAGAAAAATGAAGAAAAATGTTTTCCATATAAACCAATCATTTTCTCCAAAAGCTTTGAATTAACAAAGTGAAAAAAATATTAATATAGTCACAGAAATGAAAATTCCATGGAATGCAATGAAGTACATACCTGAGATCTTATATATTCTCCTGAAATTACACTGAAAGTAATTTGAGTGAGTCTGCAGAAAAATAAACCACTTCTCTATTTATTTGTTTATTCAATTGTTAACAATCAGTAATTTATCCACGTGTATAAATAAGCAGAAAATGGTGAATAAAAGAATAATTGTAGCAAAACAATCTGTCCCAAGACTGTTTCTATCTAAACTCATTGATTTACATGAGAACAATATAATACTGATGATAAATGCTTCCACATAATATTTTAAGTTTGCAAAGTGTCTTAAATATATTTTTCAATTAAACCTCACAATACTGCTATGAAGCAGATGCAGTAAATTTCATTATCCTATATTATTGATATGGAAACTGAAATGCAGATATGCTAAGGGATTTATTATGATCATACCTAGTTTATATTCCAGCCATATTTTGAACTCAGTCCTTGTCTCCAAAATCAATATTTTGTATACTATACCCAAATGCAGTGCAAAAGTTAGCATGGAAAATGGACTGAAAAAAGCACTGAGGTTGGGGAGAAGGAGATGAGGGGAGATGTATAATGTAGAAAGATCAATTATTGGGCTTCTGACTGGCATAAGAAGATGTAGATTTGAATGTTAGTTTTGACAAGTGAAGTTGATAAACCTGCACGTCACTTAATATTTTTAAATAGTATTTATTTTTCATCCAATTACTTGTCAAGTCAATTTTTAGCCTTCATTTTTACAAGATTTTGAGTTCCAAATTTTTCTTCCTCCCTCTCTCCTTTTTCTTCTGAAAACGGTTGGCAATTTGATAAAATTTATACATGAGCTATCATGTAAAACATATGTCCATATTAGTCACAGTTGTGAAAGAAGAAACATATCAAAAGAAAAAAAAAAACTATGAAAAAGAATAAAGTAAGTGTAAAAATATGCTTTGATCTAATTCGAAGTTGATCAGTTCTTTATATGGATGTTTATAGCATTTTCCTTCATGAATCCTTTATATTTGTCTGGGATCATTGTGTTGCTGATGAGAGCTGAGTCATTCATAGTTGATCATCACATATTGTTTCTGATACTGTGCACAATGTCTTCATGATTCTGCTAATTCTACTTTTCATCAGTTTGTGTGTCTTTCCATGTTTTTTTTTTTCTGAAATCTGCTTAGTCATCTTTTCTTATTGCACAATAGTACTCCAGTGCATTCATATAGCATACCTTGTTCAGCCATTCCCCAATGGATAGTCATATGCTCAATTTTCAACAATTTGCCACCATGAAAAGAATTCCTATGAATATTTTTACACATGTAGGTTCTTTTCCCTTTTTAATGATCTCTTTGGAATACAGCCCTAGTAGTAGTATGGCTGGATCAAAAAATATGCACATTTTGATTGTCCTTTGGGCATAATTCCCAATTGTTCTTCAGAATGATTGGATGAATTCACAAGTCTACCAACAATGTTAGTGTCCTGATTTTTCCCATCTCCTCTTCAAGACTGATGATTTTTCTTTATCTTTGTCATTTTTTTTCTTTTTTTTGGTATTTTTTTAATTAAAGTTTTTAGTTACAATACATATGCATGTGTGATTTTTCAGCATTGACCCTTGCAAAAGTTTCTGTTCCAAATGTTTCCCTCCTTCCCTATACCCCCTCCTCTAGATGGTAGGTGGTCCAATACATGTTAAATATGTTAAAATATATGATAAATGCAATATATGTATACAAATTTATAGTTATCTTGCTGCAAAAGAAAAATTGGATATACAAGAAAAAAAACCTGAGAAGGAAAACAAAATGCAAGCAAGCATCAACAGAAAGCATGAAAATGCTATGTTGTGGTCCACATTCAGTTCGCACAGGCCTCTCTCTGGGTGTGGATGGCTCTCTTCATCACTGAACAATTGGAACTGGTTTGAATCATCTCATTGTTGAACATTATTGAAGAGAACCATGTCCATCAAAATTGATCATCGTATAGTCCTGTTGCTGTGTATAATGTTCTCCTGGTTCTGCTGATTTCACTCAGCATCAGTTCATGCAAGTCTCTCCAATCCTCTCTGAAATCATCCTGGTGGTCATTTCATACAGAACAACAATATTCCATAACATTCATATACCACAATTTATTCAGCCATTCTCCAGCTGATGAGCATCCATTCATTTTCCAGTTTCCAGCCACTACAAAAAGAACTGCCACAAACATTTTTGCACATGTGGGTCCCTTTTCTTCCTTTAAGATCTCTTTGGGATATAAGCCCAATAGAAATAGTACTGGGTCAAAGGGTATGCTCACTTTGACTACTTTTTTGAGCATAATTTCAAATTGCTCTCCAGAATGGAAGGATCTATTCACAATTCCACCAAAAATGTATCAGTATTCTAGTTTTCCCACATCCACTCTAACATTTGTCATTATTTTTTCCTGTCATCTTAGCTAATCTGTTAGGTGTGTAATGGTATCTGAGTTGTCTTAATTTTCATTTCTCTGATCAATAGTGATTTAGAACACCTTTTCATATGACTAGAAATAGTTTTAATTTCATCTAAAAATTGTCTGTTCATATCCTTTGGCCATTTATCAATTGGAGAATGGCTTGAATTCTTATAAATTTGAATTAATGAGGCCTTTATCAATTAATAGTTTTCCTAATATTGAACCATCCCTGCATTCCTGGTATAAATCCTATTTGGTCAGAGTGTATTATCCTGGGGATGATTTTCTCTAATCTCTTTGCTAATATTTTATTTAAGATTGTTGCATCAATATGAATATTGAATATGAATTAGGGAGATTGGTGTATAATTTTCTTTCTCTGTTTTCATCCTACCTGGTTTGAGTATCAGCACCATGTCTGTGTCAGAAAAGGAATTTGGTAGGATTCCATTGTTCCCTATTTTTTCAAATAGTTTATATAGCATTGGAGTTAATTGTTCTTTAAATGTTTGGTAGAATGCATATGTAAATCCATCTGGTCCTGGGGATTTTTTCTTAGGGAGTTGATTAATAGCTTGTTCTATTTCTTTTTTTCTAAAATGGGACTATTTAAGTCATTTATTTCCTCTTCTGTTAATCTGGGCAATCTATATTCTTGTAGGTATTCTTCCATTTCGCTTAGGTGATTAAATTTATTGGCATAAAGTTGGGCAAAGTAACTCCTGATTATTGCTCTAATTTCCTCTTCATTTGTGGAGAGTTTTCCCTTTTCATTTTTGAGACTAATAATTTGATTTTCTTTCCTTTTTCTAATCAAATTAACTTGAGGTTTATTTACAAAAGTAACTTTTTGTTTTATGTTTTTTCATAAACATAACTTTTGATTTTATTTATTAATTCATTAGTTTTTTACTTTCAATTTTATTAATCTCATTTTATTTTTAGAATTTCAAGTTTGGTATTTGATTGGGGGTTTTTAATTTGTGCTTTTTCTAGTTTTTTTTAGTTTCAAGCCCAATTCATTGACTTTTTCTTTCTCTATTTCATGCAAGTAAGCATCTAGAAATATAAAATTTCCTTTATTACCACTTTGGATGCATCCCACAAATTTTGGTATATTGTGTCATTATTGCCATTCTCTTGGATGAAAGTAGTAATTGTGTCTATAATTTGCTGTTTCACCCATTCATTCTTTTTTTTTTAGGGAATTAATTTTTTATTAAAGCTTTTTATTTGTATAACATATGTATGGGTAGTTCCCCAACATTGATCTTTACAAAGCTTTCCATTACAAATTCTACTCCCAGTCCCCTCCCCTCCCCTAGATGGCAGGAAGTCCACCACATGTTAATAATGTTGAAATGCTTGAGAAGTTATGCAAGAAAAATCCTATCTACAAGAAAAAAAAAAGAATCAGAGAAAGGCAACACAATGCAAGCAAATGTCAATAGAGATCATGAAAATGTTATGTTGTGGTCCATATTTCATTTCCCTCTCTCTGGGTGTATATGGTTTTCTTCAGTGACCAATTGGAACTGGTTTGAGACAATTCTTTGTTGCAGAGAGCCATGTCCATCAGAATTGATCATCATGTAATACTGGTGTTGCTGTGTATGATGATCTCCTGGTTCTGTTCGTTTCACTCAGCATCAGTTCATGCAAGTCCCTCCAGACCTCTCTGAAATCGTCCTGCTGGTCGTTTCTTACAGAGCAATAATATTCCATAACATTCATACACCATAATTTATTCAGCCACTCTCCAATTGATGGCCATCCCTTCAGTTTCCAGTTTCTAGCCACTAACAAAAGGGCTGCCACAAACATTCTTGCACATGTGGGGCCCTTTCCTTCCTCTAAGATCTCTTTGGGATATAGGCCCAGTAGGAACACTGCTGGGTCAAAGGGTATGCACAGTTTGACAACTTTTTGAGCATAGCTCCAGATTGCTCTCCAGAATGGTTGGATCCATTCACAGTTCCACCAACAATGTATTAGTGTCCCAGTTTTCCCACATCCCCTCCAACATTCATCATTATCTTTTCCTGTCATTTTAGCCAATCTGACAGGTGTGAAGTGGTACCTCAGAGTTGTCTTAATTTGCATTTCTCTGATCAATAGTGATTTGGAGCAACTTTTCATATGACTAGAGATGGTTTTAATTTCATCATCTGACACCCATTCATTCTTTAGGATGAGATTATTTAGTTTCCAATTGCTTCTTGTTTTATTTTCTCCTGGCCTTATATTGCATGTGATTTTTATTGTATCATGATCTTTGAAAGATTCATTTACTATTTTTGTCTTTCTGCATTTGATTTGAGGTTTTTATGCCATAACACATGGTCAATTTTTGCATAGGTTTCATGAACTGCTGAGAAAAAAGTAAACTACCTTCTGTCTCCATTCAATTTTCTCAAAGATTACCATACCTAACTTTTCTAACATTTTGTTTATCTCCTTAACTTGTTTCTTATTTATTTTGTGGTTTGATTTATCTAGTTCTGAGAAAGCAAGGTTGAGATCCCCCACTAGTATAGTTTTGCTATCTATTTCTTCTTACATCTCTCTTAACTTCTCTAGTAATTTGGAAGCTATACCACTTGGTGTATATATGTTTAGTATTGATATTGCTTCATTATCTATGGTACCCTTTAGTAAAATATAGTTTCATTCCTTATCTGTTTAAATTAGATCTATCTTTTCTTTTACTTGATCTGAGATCAGTATAGCTACACTTGCTTTTTTTTGGTTCATCCGAAACATAATAAATTCTGCTCCAGCCCTTTACCTTCACTCTATATGTATTACTATGCTTTAGATGTATTTCTTGTAAACAACCTACTGTAGGATTCTGGATGTTAATCCAGTCCTGCTGTTTCCATTTTATGGGAGAGTTCATCCCATTCACATTCAAAGTTAAAATAACTAATTCTATATTTCCTGCCATCTTATTTTTTTTTCTTTTTGCTGAGGCAATTGAGGTTAAGTGACATGCCCAGGGTCACACAGCTAGGGAATGTTAAGTGTCTGAAACCAGATTTGAACTCAGGTCTTCCCGACTTCAGGGCTGGTGCTCTATCCACTGCGCCACTGCTGCCCCTCCTGCCATCTTATTTACCCAAATTTGTATTTTTCTCTTTTTTCCCTCTTCCTTCCTCCCCGGTGTTTTGCTTTTGATGATCACCTCCCTCAAACAGTCCTCCCGCTTTAAAGCCCTTCCCCCTTTTTACAGCGTTCCCTTAATTCTTCTGTTTTCCGTTCTATTAGTCTTTCCCTTTTTTCCCCCTTTCAGTCCAACTTCCCTATAAGATGAAAGAAGTTTCTTTGTGATGCTAAATATGTCTGTTATTCTCTTTTTGAGCCAAATCTGATGAGAGTAAAATTCACACAATGTTTATCTCCCTCAATTCTTAATTGATCATTTGATTGATCATTTTTCAAATTTCTTTTTGCTAATATGATGTGTGAGCTGGTATCTCAGAATTGTTTTTATGTCCATTTTTCTATTCAAAAGTGATTTAGATGGTCAAAGGATATAAAGAAGCAATTTTCAGATGAAAAATTTAAAACCATTTCTAGTCATATGAAAAGTACTCTAAGTCATTATTTATCAGAAAAATGCAAATCAAGACAACTCTGAGATATCACTACACATTTCTCAGATTGGCTAAAATCACAGGAAAACATATTGACTAATACTGGAGGGAATGTGGGAAACTGGAATATTAAAACATTATTGGTGGGGTTGTGAACTGATTCAACTATTCTGCAGAGCAATTTGGAACTATGCCCAAAGGGCTGTCAAACAGCATACCCATTGATCAAGTAGCTTAAAGAGATCATAAAGGAGGGAAGTGGACCTGCATGTGCAAAAATGTTTGTGGCAACCCTTTTTGTAGTAGCAAAAAGTAGCAAAAAACTGGAAATTGAGGGGATGCCCATAAGTTGGAGAATGGCTGAACAAGCTATGGCATATGAATATTATAGAATATTATTGTTCTTTAAGAAGTAATCATCAGGATGATTTCAGAGAGATCTGGAGAAACTTACATGAACTGTTACTAAGAGAAAGGAGCAGAACCAGGAGATCATTACATATGGCAACAGCAAGGTTATATAATGATCTATTCTGATGGAAATGACTCCCTTTAACAACAAGGTGATTCAGATCTGTTCCAATGGTCTTGTGATGAAGAAAGCCAACTGCAGCCATAGAGAGGATACTGGAAATTGAAAGTGGACCACAACATAGTATTTTCACTCTTTTTGTTGTTGTTTGCATTTTGTTTTCTTTCTCATTTTTTTCCTTTTTGTTATGATTTTTCTGGAATAGCATATTTGTGGAAATATGTATAGAGGAATTGCACATGTTCAACATATATTGGATCACTTATTGTGGGTACTGTTTGGGGGTAAAGGGTGGAGGGAAGAGAGGGGAAAATTAGAACACAGGTTTTTGTGGGGGTGAATGTTGAAAATTATCCATGTATAAATTTATTTATTTTTTAAAAAATATTATTTATATTTTAAATTTATATATATGTGCTATAATATAAATAAAATAATAAATATTATTTAATTGAAATGATTTAGAGCACATCTTCATTTGCCTATATATAGCTTTTATTTCTTCCTCTGAAAACTCCTGTTCATATCCTTTTTCATTTATAGTTGGGTAATGACTTGTATTCTTAGAAAATTAACTCATTTCTCTACATGTTTGAGAAATGAAGCCTTTATCAAAAACAGTTGTAAATATTGTTTCCCAGCTTTCTATTCTTTTAATCTTGATTGCAATTTTCCCCCAAAAGGCTTTTTAATTTAATAAAATCAAAATTATCTGCTTTACATTTTGCAGTTGAAATCTATCTTTTGTTTGGTGATGAATTCTTCCTCTTCCCTTTAGTCTGATATGTAGACTATTCCTTGCTCTTCTAATTTGCTTATAATGTCCCTCTTTATGTCTAAATCATGCATAATTTTGATCTTATTTTGTTAAATGGTGTGAGATGTTGGTATATACCTAGTTTATGTCCTCTTGTTTTCCAGTTTTCCCAGCAGTTTTTGTCAGTCAGTTATCATACCAAAATTGGGTATCTTCAAGTTTATCAAACAACTGAATATTGTGTCCTGTGTACCAAGTCTATTCCACTGATCAATCACTCTGTTTCTTATCCTGTACCAAATAGTTTTGATGATTACTACTTTATTATAATATAGTTTTAGATCTGGTATTGCTAGGCCTCCTTCCTTTGTATTTTTCTTCATTAATTCCCTTGTTATCCTTTACTTTTTGTTGTTGCAGATAAATTTTGTCATTTTTTTCTAGCTTTATCAAATAGTTTTTTTCCTGTGGTTTCATTAGTATGGTACTGAACAAGTAAATTACTTTAGGCTGAATTGTAAACTTGAACTGTTTTGTATATAATGAATGTGAGCTCTTTGGGAGAAAAGGAAAATTGGTGGGGACTGATGATAGTATGAGGGTTAAAAATGGTTTGGCGGTGAAGCATCTAGGAAAAGGAACATTTATTTCTAGAACTAGAAAATGTGTCTGGGGAATTTAGTTTGCTGCCAGAATGCAACCTGATGAGAATATATTTGAGAATACTTGTTCAAATGAATGATTCAGTTGGGTGTTATGCCATCTATACCCCAATAGTCACATTGCTCCCTGACCTGCAGAATCAGTGACAAAACAAAGTAGCCCTGGTATAATCTCAAGATTTGGCTGTCAGATTCAAATAACACTCTGGTATCAATTTTGAAAATCATGGGTATTAGCCTTCATTATACAGATTATGTCTCTTGCTGATTGCAATGGGAGCTTCAGGCCACAGTCTGTGGATAGTAAATTGCATCATGCGTAAATGTGGATATGACAGTCAGGCTTATAGATGAAACGCTATAGGTTGCTGATATTAAAAAGAAAATCCTAGAGTTTTTTTTTCATGATTTATTTTTCTCCCATCATAGTTTGACCATACCTATAAAATAGCATGGTTTATGTATTTTGCTAAACACAGGGATTTAGTGTCATAGTGGATTTAGAATGTAGGACTGGGATTCAGGAACATGAGTTTGAATCTCATCTAAGACACTTGTATTATCTATATGATGCCAGAAAAGTCACTTAATTTTGTTTCACCTCATAATCCCCATTTATAAAATGGGAATTATAATAGTAACAACTATATGTAGTTGTCCTCAGAATCAGGTGAGATTATTTTTATACTTTGCAAAATTAAAATGCTATAAAATTTCAATTATTATTAAGGCTTATAAAGTATCTTACATTCTCTCTCTCAACAGTCTTATGACTACTCTATGAGATAGTTGCTATTATTATAACAGCTTTATAAATTCTGCAACTGAGGCTGACTAGTTAAGTGGCTTGTTTTGCATCAACACGTCTTAGATGATCAATGAAGAATTTGAAGCTAGATAATATTCTTTCATACAATCTCTCTCTCTCTCTCTCTCTCTCTCTCCCTCTCTCTCTCTCTCTCTCTCTCTCTCTCTCTCTCTCTCTCTCTCTCTCTCTCTCTCTTTCTCTCTCCCCCTCTGTTTTCCTCTCTATCTCCTGAACATTTTCCCCATTTCTAGTAGTTCAAATGTTTTCCCAGAATCACAGAATTCAGAGTTAAGGGGAACAACAGCAGCCACAAAATCCAATCTCTATCTGGCCCAGAACACCCACTACCTACTATAATAGATAAATAATCTTGCCTTTCATTGAAGACCCTAAGTGAGATATGATCTATCACCTTTTGAAATAACCCATTACATTTTCAGAAGACTATAAGATTTAAGAAGCCATTACTGATGACAAGACTAAATTTGCTTCTTTGAAACTTCCACCCATCATTTTTGATTCTGCTCTCTGGGGAAAGGCAGGATGAGTCAAATTTGTATTCCAGGTAACTACTCTTCAAATATTTGAATTCAGCTATTTTGCACCACTTCAGCCTTCTCTCCTTTCACATCAACCCTCTTAGCTGATGTTCTTATTCCTTCATTCATGCTTTATCAGGAAATAGCTCTCTCTTCCAGGAGTTAAGACACTTTGATTATCTAGAGATGGAGACAGATTTCTTCTTTTTTTCTTTACATTTTTCATTTTTCAAAGCATTTTCAAAAGTATTATGATCCTTATTTTTTCTTCTTACACATCCAAAGAAGTACTTTACACAATTACAAGTCTAAGTCAGTGAAAAGAAAGAAATTAGGAGTCCATGTATCTGATTTCAAATCCAGATTCATTGTGGGCAATCCTAACCAAAAGTGAAGTCCCTTCACTTTTTAGACCTCAATCTCTTTGTATAATGAAATAATAAAATGGAAGACTAAGTAATATCGATATTCCCCTCCTAGTTCAAACTCCAATGACCATACATTCCAGATAATAGACAAATGAATTGACAGATTCAACTAGAGTTTAAGTGACTTTCCCAGGACTCATGTAGCTTTTCATTAAAAGTATTTACCTAGATCCCATGCATCTTGGTTCCCAGTCAACTTTTTCATCTACTGTACCATGTTAGACCAAATAGGCAGTATTTCTCAGTAGTTGGACTCAGATTTGGAATTCTGAAGACTTCAGATTATACTTCTGACCCAATTCAACTATATCCTAATAACTTACACAATCCCTGAGTATCTGAAGCAACTCTTTGATTATTTTCTGTAGAACAAGCACAAATCTGCCTTAATAGAGGGAATGCCCTTATTCAGCATTACTTATACCAATCAAATCATGTTTGAAACCATTACCTCCAAAACAATAACAACAGCAACAAAATGAGTTGGAGTTGATGCATCATTTTTCAGTTGTGCTTAACTTTTCATGACTTCATTTGTGGTTTCCTTGGCAAAAGATACTGGAGTGGTTTCTCATTTTCTTTTTCCATTACTTTTTTCAGATGAGGAAATTGAGGCAAACAGTTAAGTTACTTGTCCAGTATCATACAGCCATGAGGCCAGATATGAAGTTAGATCTTCCTGACACAAAGCAGAGTTCTATCCCCTGTGCTCTTGACACTATTAGTACCTAAATTCATTTTTTTTATTACTGGGACAACTACTTGATGAAATAGAGAACTAGGCTTGGGGTAAGAAAGACATATTCCTGGCTAGGATCATGAAGCATCCAACATAGTTAAAAACACTGAACAACAATAACAAATGTATAGTAATATTTATCACCTTCTAGGATTAAGTAGGATATGTTTCCATATACAGATGTATGAGATAGATGGCCCTTAATGGCCCTTAATGGCCATCTATCTCATATATTTCCTGCCTTTTGTGATTAAATTGAGAAAGTCAACTGCAATATATGTCTCCACTTCCTCTCCTCTCACTGTTTATTTAACTTTTGGTAGTCTAGCTTTCTCCTTCATTCTTCAATGGAAGCTCCTCTCTCCAAAGTTATCAATGATTTCCTAATTGCCAAATCTAATGGGATTTTCTTTTGCTTTTTTTGCTGAGGCAATTGGGGTTAAGTGCCCCAATTAACTTGCCCAAGGTCACACAGCTAGGGAATGTTAAGTATCTGAGACCAGATTTGAACTCAGGTCCTCCTGACTTCAGGGCTGGTACTCTATCCACTACACCACCTAGCTGCCCTCAATGGGATTTTCTTAATCCTCATTCTTGCTAATCTGCTTGAAGCATCTGACATTGTTATTTGTCCTCTTTTCCTTGATACTTTCCTTCTCTCTAGGTTTTGGGGATACCACTGATTTTCCTCTTACATATCTGACCATTCCTTCTAGGTCTCCTATTTTACTTTTTTTTCCCCCACACCTCTGTCCTGGGCCCCTTCATCTTCTCCTTTTATACCTCTTTTGCTTAGTGTTGTCATAAACTTTTTTTTGTCATAAACTCTTATGGATTAAATTATCATCTCTACGAAGAGATACTCAGATTTACTTATCTTGCCCTAACTTTCTGCTGACCTTCAGTCTCACATCTCCAACTCCCTAAAGATATTTTAAATTAAAAATCCAAAAAAAATATCTTTTTTGAGATGTTAATGTTATTAGAAACTTTACATTTCAAAAATTAAACTCATTTTATTTTCTCCTAAAGTATTCCCCTGTTCAAACTTCTCTAATACTGTTGAGGACAGGCTTTCTACTCAAATGTTATCCTTAACTCCTTACCTCCCATATCCAAGCTGTTTCTAAGAATTGTCACTTTCATCTTGTCAATTTTTTTTTATTTTTAATAGTATTTTATTTTTTCCAAATGTAAAGATTGTTTTCAACATCCACCTTTGCAAAGCCTTGTATTCCAAAATTTTCTCCTTTCCTTTCTTTTCCCTCCCCAAGACAGCAAACAATCTGACATTGATTAAATGTGCAATTCTTCTAAACATATTTCCTTATTTATCATGCTATGAAAGAAAAATGAGATAACAAGGGAAAAAACACAAGAAAGAAAAAAAACACAAACAACCAAACAACAAAAGTGGTGAAAATTCTATGCTTTGATTCACATTCACCTTGGCAATGTTTCTATCTCCTCTCTTTTGATACTGCTGCAACCCTAGTACAATGCATCATCTCCTGACCTCTGGACTATTACAATAGTATACTGATTTGATCTATCTACCACAAGTTCAGCCACCAAAGTGATTTTCAATTCAATCATGCCAATTCCCTGCAGAATAAACTCTGGTGGCTCCTTGTTACTTCCAGGATCAAATATAAAATTTTCTCTGTGACATTTGAAGTCTTTTACAACTTGTTCTCACTACATTTCTAGTCTTCTCATACCTTAAAGCTCTTTTTTTTATTAAAGCTTTTATCTGTATAACATATGCATGGGTAGTTCCTCAGCATTGATCTTTACAAAGCTTTCTATTCCCCTCCCCTAGATGGCAGGAAGTCCACTACATGTTAATAATGTTAAAATACTTGACAAGTTGTGCAAGAAAAATCTTATCTACAAGAAAAAAAAGAAAATCAGAGAAAGGAAACACAATGCAAGTGAACATCAATAGAGAGCATGAAAATGTTATGTTGTGATCCACATTTCATATACCTCTCTCTGGGTGTATATGGCTTTCTTCAGTGAACAATTGGAACCGGTTTGAGATAATTCTTTGTTGCAGAGAGCCATGTCCATCAGAGTTGATCATCATGTATTATTGTTGTGGCTGTGTATAATGATCTCCTGGTTCTGCTCATTTCACTCAGCATCAGTTCATGCAAGTCCCTCCAGGCCTCTCTGAAATCGTCCTGCTGGTCGTTTCTTACAGAGCAATAATATTCCATAACATTCATATACCATAATTTATTCAGCCACTCTCCAATTGATGGGCATCCATTCAGTTTCCAGTTTCTAGCCACTACCAAAAGGGCTGCCACAAACATTCTTGCACATGTGGGTCCCTTTCCCTCCTCTAAGATCTCTTTGGGATATAAGCCCAATAGAAACACTGCTGGGTCAAAGGGTATGCACAGTTTGATAACTTTTTGAGCATAGCTCCAAATTGCTCTCCAGAATGGTTGGATCTGTTCACAGTTCCACCAACAATGTATTAGTGTCCCAGCTTTCCCACATCCCCTCCAGCATTCATCATTATCTTTTCCTGTTCATTTTAGCCAATATGACAGGTGTGTAGTGATACCTCAGAGTTGTCTTTGGATTTCTTGTTTGGATTTGGATTTCTCTGATCAATAGTGATTTGGAGCAATTTTTCATATGACTAGAGATGGTTTTAATTTCATCATCTGAAAATTGTCTGTTCTTATCCCTTGACCACTTATCTATTGAAGAGTGGCTTGAATTCTTATGTATATGAGACAATTCTCTATATATTTTAGAAATGAGGCCTTTATCAGAACCATTAAATGTAAAGATGATTTCCCAATTTGATGCTTCCCTCCTAATCTTGTCTGCATTAGTTTTATTTGTACAGAAACTTTTTAACTTAATATAATCAAAATTATCTATCTGGTATAATCAAAATTATCTATGTGGTCCTTAAAGCTCTTGACACAATGTTCAACCCAATGACACTGAATTCTTTGCCGCTCCTTTAATGAGACAATCCCTTTCTGTGTTCTGGACATATTCCCATGGGCAGTTCCCCATGCCTACTTATCTTTTCCCATTACCTTCTTGGGCTTCCTTCAGGGCCATATAAAATCTTACTTTTTACTGGAAACTTTTCTCAATCTTTCTTAATTTTAGTGCCTTTCCTCTGTTGCTTTATTTATCCTGTACATAGCTTGTTCATACAAAATTGTTTGCATGTTTTCTGCCCCATTTTATTGTGAATTTCATGAAGGCAGGAAGTGCTATGGTTTTATTTCTACTTTCAGTACTTCATGTAGTTCCTGGCACATAATAGGTGCTTAATAAGTGCTGATTAAATGATTGAATGACTGTAGAACCTTCTATCTACAATTAAAATTTCCTTTTTGTAACCTGTCTGACATCCATTCAGCTTCTGTATGAGTACTGCTGAAGATTTTCGTAGCAAATATATTCCCATATATTTTGTTATTTTGAGTAAAAGAAAGAATTCTCTAATGGTTGGACCTATTTTACAATGGAACAGGTGGATGTGACTGAAACTTCTGACTTATAAAATCTCATACAAGCCACTTAACCTCTCTAGGACTCATTTTCCTCATCTGTAAAATTAGAGGTTGAACAAGATAACCCCTAAATTCCTTTTAAGCCCCAAATTCCTAATTCTTCGAAAAGTGATTAGCTCTGCTGAGCAGAATACTGCCTTCCTGTAACTCTGTTTTTTTATACCTTGGTCTTAGTTCAAATCTCAGGAGAACCACAGAAAAATTCTAATCCATCTTCCATGCAACATACTTCAGATATTTAACGATAGCAGCCAAGTGCTCTTTATAAAGTTTATTTTTTTTCAGGAAGAACAGCTTTGTTCAATCTCTTATCACATGAGAGAAATATTCTGGATCTATTTCTTTACATATTCTTCTCTGGACACACTCCAGGTTATCAATGTCCCTCTTCCAAAAGGTTCTCCTGATTCCAGGACCAACACTCTATCCATTGTGCAATCTAGCTGCCCCTTAAATTAAAGAATAGGAGATTAACGGGAAAGGATAAGGGAGGGATTCTTTTTTTATTTTTCTTTTTCTTTTTTTTTAGTAAGGCAGTGAGGGCTAAGTGACTTGTCTAGGATAATATAGCTTGTAATTGTTAAGTGTATGAAGCTCAGGTCTTTTTGATTTCAGGGCTGCTCGTCTATCCACTGCTCCATTTATCTACTTTCTTCCTTTCTTGAAAATGGGGCCATGATTTTAGATCTGGCTTGATTAGTGTGGAGAAAATTGGAGTATTGCTTCTCTTAAAGTAGACACTCTCTCTCTCTTTTTTTAAGCTACTATTCCTCTAGATATTTGACTCTTTTAAAATTTTATGATGTTTCTCTTTCCAGGACTATGTTCTCTCTCTCTGGACCTGAGCAATCACCTGGCCTGGCTCATCTTCCATGATGTGCTCACTAAGTTGATTTTGTCCTAGGATTTATTTTATTCCTTTTTTCCTTTTCCTTCTATACTATTTGAATTGATGATCTCATTAATTCTGTTATGTTTAATTATCATTTATATGCAAATATTCCCTCATCTATATATTCAGTCTGAACCTCTTTCCTAACTTCTAGCATCACAGTATAGATTGCCTTTTTGATTTCTCAAATTAAATATCCTGTACAACTCTTGACCTCCAGATATCGAAAACAGAATTCATCTTTCTCACCAAAATCTCCTTGATGAAAGCACCACCATCCTTCCAGCAACACAGGATAAAAACTACAAAATTATACCTTGCTCCTTACTTTCACTCACTCCATATATCCAATTTGTTGTTGAATCTTTTCTTTCTATCTTCATGGTGACTTTCAAGTCCATCCCTTTCTTTGTGCTCATACAACTACACCTCAGCAAAGACTTTCTATACCTCTTATGTAAACTACTATGATAGACTTCTAAGTAGTTTCCTTGCCTTAAGTCCATCCCTTTTTTAATCAGTCCATCCTCCACTTAGAAGCCAAAGTGATTTTCCTAATCTGCAAGTCTGACCCTACTCAATAAACTTGTCTCCCTCTTTCCAACCCACGAAATATAAATTCCTTTGGCATTTAAAACCTTTGCAACATGGTTCCTTTCAACTTTTCTTTTCTTCTTAAAATTATTTAATGTAAAACTTAAATGAAATTTTAGATCATTGTATTGCTGAGAAAAGCTAAGTCAATCATAGTTGATCGACACATAATCTTGCTGTTACCATGTGCAATGTTTTCCTAGTCCTGCTCACTTCACTCAAGATCAGTTCATGTACATCTTTTCAGGTTTTTCTGAAATCCTCCTGTTCATTTTTTACAGGACAATATTATTTCATTACATTCATATACCGTATTTTGTTCAGCCATTCTCCAATTGATAGGCATTCAGCCTTCGCCACAACAAAGTGAGTGGATATAAACATTTTTTTGTACATTACATTTTTCATGATTCTTTAGGATACAGGCATATTAACAATAAGCAGGGTCAAGGGTATGCACAGTTATATAGCCTTTTGGGCATGGTTCCAAACTGCTTTCCAAAATGGTTGGATCAGGGGAGATCTAGAATCTTAAGAAAGTAAATGACTACTTAAAAATTAGAACTAGAGAAGGGAAACTAGTTAAATTATAAGATTCTAAGAAATAATAAAGCAAAATATAAAGGATTAAAAAATAGAAAAAATGTGAAACTTCATTTGAAGAGCAGATCAAGAAGAGAAAATATAAGTATAATTAGATTACCTGCAAGTACAATAAAAATAATCAATATAATATGAGAAATAATTTAAGAAATTTGTTCTGAGGTTAGAACAAGAGGGCAAAGTAGAAAATTAAAATAAAATCCCACCTATCATTATCTGAAAGAGATCCTATGAGAAAAACCTAAAGGAATATTATAGCCAAAGTCAGAAACCTCGAGATCAAAGAGAAAAATATTATAAATAACCATAGCAAATTAAAAAACAACAGATTCATAATTATAATAAAAAAAAACCTAGCAGAGTTACAAGAAGGCTACAGGTCTTGGAATATTATATACCAAAGAGCAAAAGACTGGGATTGTGACTGAAAATATCATACCCAGCAAAGTTAAGCATAATGCTGAGTGGAGAAAAAACACATCCAATGAATTGCCCTATCTCAATCCTAGAGCTAAGAAGTTAGGTATAGAGGAGATACAACAGGACACTTCTCCTTGAAATGAAAGATCTGTGGATTTGAAATTGATTGAACAATCATACTCATATTTTTCAATGAGCCTCTAATTATATGTATCCTTGATAGTATCTTTCACAATGCTACATGTGCATCAGTCAGTGAGGGGTAATTGTACTTCCAAATTTAATATCTAAGAGATTAGTGTTCTGTGATAGACATAAAACATCACAAGGAGAATATTAGTATCAATGCTATTACAGCAACATAAATAGCTTAGGATCACGGAAAACAGTACAAATTTTTGTCAATTAATAAACAGTTATTAATTACCTTCTAAGTTCCAGATACTGTACTAAGCACTAGGGACACAGATATGAAAAAGAAAATCTCTGACCTCAAGGTTCTTACAATGTAATAAGGGAAGACAAGAGAAAGATAAACATTTGTGGTGGTGGGGCTTGAGTGGGATGAAAGATAAGGTGATTAAGCCCAAAGAAATGTGGCCTTCAGTTTGGTGGGAAATGATGGGATGGTTGGCCTGAGTTCTCTCATTAAATAGAGACTTTAAGAGGAAAGTATCTTTCTTCTACTTTGATGGATGATGGGCATTAGGGTAATGTGAAGGTCTAATATTGACCAAGGTGGGTTTGTTTCAGTAATAATAGTAACTATATATATATATATATATGTGTGTGTGTGTGTGTGTGTGTGTGTGTGTGTATGTGTGTGTATACAATGATTTAAATTTAAGAAAACACTTGAAAATATTATTCCATTTTATCATTTTAAAAAACCCTGGGAGGTTAATGCTATTAGAGAGTGCCCCCCCTTCCCAAATGATATTCCAATTAATTTCATCTTCATAGTCAATTCTGATCCCAGTTCATTGTTGATTCTTCTAAATATCTGAAGTACTTCTACAAAATACACCCATTGATGGATTAACTCAGTTATCTAATTATTCAACTACATATTGTTATCTAGGCAATACATATTTTTCATCCACTTTTTTTCTATGTATGTGATTAAAACAATCTCCTTTGCATTGGTATAGAAGTCATTGAAGAAAATTTGTAGTGTTTCCTGTATAGGTTGATGATTTTTAAAACTAATATAAGCACTAATTCTAGTCTCAGATTGATCTTGGTAGGATAGTTCCTTCCTTTTTTAACTCCCAAGCTGACAAAATTATTATTCTTCAATTTTAGCCTTCTATCATACTGCATACTCGCTGAATTATGAACTCAAATCTTTGTAACTTATTGAACATCATGTATACAATTGAATCACAAATCAGTTAAATCCTTGAGTGAATATGTAGAAATGGAGTTACCCAATATAGAATATAAAATATACCTCCAATTAATTCCTCCTCTCTCACCTAAATTACTCTTGTATCCATTTACACAGCTTTGGTACCTGAAATATTAGATATAGAGTGTTACCCCAAGAGAAGTGCTTTCCATTCTTCCAAGCTGATTTCCACTTTGAACAGAGCCCAGTTTTATGCAATTGCCATAAACTACTATAATCTCCACTAAGATTATGTTCCAGGTTCAATGTTTGTCTTTCAAAGAGCTATCCAAATGCACACATGGGAGACTTGAGATAGGCCAGATTAATAGACCCGGTGAAATCCCACACAATCTTTTCAAGTGATATTCCTTATTAATAAAACACTTTTCAAAAGAGGATGTCGACTAGGTTATCAAATTTTATTGTTCCCATTTGGTGGATGGAGAAATGGAGGCAGTTTAAGCTTCAGTGGAATCATATTTCAAAGGGCCCAACAATGGAAATATTTATCCATGGGAAAATGGTGCAAATAAAACACACTGTACACATTAATTAATGACTATCTCTCCATTCTTTCAAGGAAATTGATTTTTTAACCTAAATGGAATTGATTTGAAAATTTCTAGATTTTGATTATTTTTTAAATTAGCAACAACAAAATGAGTAGCAAGATCCTTTTTGCTGACTGCAAGATTAAGAAAAATAGAATTTGTAGAGTAAACCAGACAAGAATAAATCTATTGTCAGGTGATAGAAAGGCAATTGACTGAAATACTTCAAAGGAAAAGGTGTTTATGTTTTGTGGATTTGCTACTTCATCACTATATAGGAAACTATAAGGGAACTCTTTGCACTGATGTAGGTTAACAATAAGGTCGAAGGTCGTAAATCTAGTTTTAGAGAGTGATATGGTCCACTGAGGTGTTAAATGATTTGCTTTTGGTCACATAGATAGTATGAGTAAAAGGCAGAACTTGAATGAAGATCTTTCTAATCCAATGTCAGTCTTCTGTTCATTATGCCATGCTGCCTTTCAAAAGCCTATATATGTATAGACATTTCCCTTTTGTTCATAACCTGTGATTTTATCAGTATTTGGAACTCCAAATGTGGAATCTCTTTCCAATGGTATGAGTCAGAAAATCATTGATAATTTACATTTTTTGGAAGGTTGTTTGGAGATATGGAAAGTTTCATCACGTAATACATGGCCACATCCATTCCATGTCAGTGGCAAGGCTCAAATCCAGGTCTTTTTAGCTTGGTCCTCTATCCAATGCATCATACTTCCCTTTTATACCTTTAGAACAAAAAGGGACCTTAAATATCATCAAGGGTAATCCCTTCAATAAATACATTGTCCAGATAGGGAATGTGATACAGGGAAGGTAAGCCTGTCAACCTATGGTTAAATTAGTAATACTGATGTTCATAATAAAAACAGCTTTTATATATAACTTATTAGGCACTTTCCAATTATTATTCAACCTTCCCTCACTTAAATCCAATTCATTTACATATTAATGTCTCCCTGATGTCATGGTGGTCTTCAAGAATGAAGGACAGCAACAACAACAATTATTACCTCATTTGATCCCCACAACAACCTTGTGAGGTAGGTGCTATTATCACCCTCATTTTACAGTTGAAAAAAACTGAAGCAGAAAAGTTAAGTGTCTTGCCCAGAATGTCACAGCTAATGATATCTGTGGCTGTATTATGAACCAAATCTTCCTTTCTCAATGTCCAGGGCACTGTTTGCCATGCAGCTTTGCTCTCCACATGCTGATGTAAGTAGTAAGTAGCAAAACTGGAATTTGCACATGTCTGCTGACTTGAAATTTTCTGTTTATCTCACATGCTGCCTCTGCAACAGTTGTGTCATGAGGAGATTTGTTTTTCTTAAAAAAGAAGTAAAAGAATTTTCTGAAAGGCTACTTTCTTTAATCAGTACTTGAGTAATTCATGGATGACATCCCACCAGCATACCCAAGGATTCTAATCTGGTACATGATCAGTTAGGCCAAGACTAGTATGTCTATATAGTCCTTCACCATGCATTTCATAGTACTATCCATTAAAAATACATTTAAATATATTGTCCAGCTTATATTTTAATTTTACTCTGCAAAATATCAGTGAGAATATGCCCAAAAAATACATGGTATATAAAGTTAAGATAATATCACCACAATTACTATAGTTGAGATATTTTGGTAACAAATTCAGGAAAAAAGTAATTTGTCATAACTTGTTACTTATCTAAGGGAATATTTGTACTAGTGTCTTGGATGCAATATAAAGTGCTTGATCATATGTATCCTAGATATTTGAATTAAGACCAACCAGACACTGCCCTGAATAATTTTAATTTTAAAACATCCAATTTTACTTCAAGCTGTTAGGAAAATTAAAATGCATTATTTTTGCATTTTTATGGCATTTTCAAACAGTTTGTTGTTATAAAATCAATGCTGCCATCCATCAGGTCTTTTTCATGATGCTATTTGAATAACAGGTTTTTGCATGAGCTGCTCACCTTCTAATTATTGTATAGCTGCAATGAAACTTCCTAAAACTGTCAGAGGTTAATGCCTTTGTTGGAATCCAGGAGTAAGAAACATAACTCGACACATTTAGACATACATACACATAAATTACAAACTCATAATTAATGTATGTTTGATAAATACATCTTCCTCTTAATAACAAGGTCATACCACTAATTGTAACTAATCTTTGACACCAGGCAATAATGCTCAAAGGCCATTCAGTACAAAGAATCAACAACATCACAACAACATCATATGATTCTCTTCATTTCCTCTTGCTAGTTTCATAGTTTAGACCTCAAACTCAATCAAACAAATCAATCAACAAAAAATTATTGAATATAGTATGCAAGGATCACTAGCACTAAGCCCAGCATCTCTACTACCTTGTATGAAAGTTAACTGAAGCCTTCTTTTTCTATTAACAAAATGCTCAAGCGGGGAGCCTATATTAAAAAAATTGCTTTATTCTAATTTTACAGTAAAAAAAGAAACTTTAACCTTTCCTCCTCCTAATCACTGTGAAGTAGAATCTTGGAATAAGCAATTCTTAATCCCATTTTCCCATTTCTATGTTGGTATTTGCCCTTTCCATGCTCCACTCCAATGTTTCTTACCACTTACATTATGTTCTTTGAACACTTATTCTAACACTAACAAACTTTACTTTATTCTTCACCTTTTTGTCTTATTCATTCCTTCCATTAGTAAGATCACTGTAGGAAAAGAATACCATTATTCTTTACTAATCAGATGGGGCAATTAAGAGATTAGTAGGTCTGAAGTCAGGAAAAGTCATCTTCCTGAGTTCAAATCTAGACTCAAACATTGCTTAACTATGTGACCTAAGGTAAATCACTTAATCACATTTGACTCAATTTTCTCATCTGTAAAATGTGCTGAAGAATGAAATAGCAAACTACCTCAGTGTCTTTTTCAAGAAAAGCCCAAATGGGATCACAAAATGTCAAGCATGACTGAAACAACTAAATTACAACAACGATGAATTCTATCACAAACCTCACAGTATCCTTTAAAAGCATTTCCAAGTTTTTCGAACTTTATGGTAAGTGCTGCAAACAGTTGCTCTTCCTCATATTTTTCACTGGGCTTGACCTTTAATGGATGTAGAAAAGGAGAGGATTCTGATTGCCCCTCCAGGATCACCCAGATCTTCCTAATATGTCTTCTTTTAAGCAAGATTAAGTCTCAAAACTCCAGAACACTGTACACTACATCACCCAAAAATTTCACCCTCCTTTTGTTTGTTACCTATTCCATTTCTGTTTATATTATTTCCCCAACTTCTTTGAATAATAAAAATATGTCTTATAGCTCAAATGAGAAAATATTTGTAAAGTGCTTAATATAGTGCCTTAGACAAAGTAGACACAACATAAATGTTAGTTCCTATTACTGTTGTTGCAGCTATTATTATTATATCTTGGTGAATCTCTAAGTTTTTACTATAGTGTCAAGCATATAATGTAGTTTTAATTACTTTGAAATTGAATTAAGTATTTTAATAACATGTTGATCTTAGGAACTTAAAGTGTAGAGTAGTATTTCAGAGTTCTCTTAATTTTCATTTCTTTAATTAATACTTATTTAGAGCATTTTTATGTGGCAAACAATGGTTTTAATTTCTTCATCTGAAAATTATCTGTTCATATCTTTTGACCATTAATTGGAGAAAGGTTTGTATTCTTATAAATTTGAGTCTAAATATTTTAGAAATGAGGTCTTTATCAGAACCCTTGGATGTAAAAATTTTTTTTCTCCAATTTTCTGCTTTTCTTCTAATCTTGTCTGCATTGGATTTTTTTGTATAAAAGTTTTTAATTTAATATAATCAAAATTATTGATTTTGTATTTCATCATGTTCTCTAGTTATTCTTTGATCATAAATTCCTTCTCCACAGATCTGAGAGGTAGACTCTACTGTATTCTCCTAATTTGCTTATAGTATCACCATCTATGTATAAACCATGAACCCATTTTGACCTTATCTTGGTTTAAGGTATCAGGAGTTGGTCAATGTTTAGTTTCTGCCATACAATTTTCTAATTTTCCCAACAATTTTGGTCAAATAATGAGCTCTTTCCTAGAAGCCAGTGTCTTTGGGTTTATCAAACACAAGATGACTATAGTCACTAACTATTGTGTATTGTGAACCTAACCCATTCCACTGATCAGTTTATAAACCTGTATCAAATGGTTTTGATGAGCACTGCATTATAATATAGTTTTAGGTCTGGTACATTTAGAACATCTTCTTTTGCATTTTTCTTTAATTCCCTTGAGATTCTTAACCTTTTGTTCTTCCAGATAATTTCCCCCCTAGCTCTGTAAAGTAATTTCGTGGCAGTTTGATTGGCATGATACTAAGTAGATTAATTTAGGTAGAAGTTTGTCATTTTTATTATATTACATTGGCCTATCCATGAGCACTTTATATTCTTCCAATTGTTTAGATCTAATTTTGTTTGTGAAAAATGTTTCGTAATTGTATTCATACAGTTCCTGACTTTGCTTTGTCAGAAAGACTTGCAAATATTTTATGTTATTTACAGTTATTTTAAATGGAATTTCTCTTTGTATATCTTGCTGCTGAACTTTGTTGGTAACATATAAAAATGCTGATGATTTATGTGAATTTATTTTGTAACCTGCAACTTTGCTAAAGTTGTGAATTGTTTCTAGGAGTTTTTTAGCTGATTCTCTTGGATTCTCTAAGTATACTATCGTATTATCTGCAAAGAGTGATAATTTGGTTTCCTCATTACCTATTCTAATTCCTTTAATTTCCTTTTCTTTTCTTATTGATAAAGCTGACATTTCTAATACAATATTCAATAATAATGGTTATAGTGTGCAACCTTGTTTCACCCCTGATGTTATTGAGAAGACTTCTAGTTTATCCCTAATATATATGATGTGTGTTGATGATTTTAGATAGATGTTACTGATTATTTTAAGGAAAACTCCATTTATTCCTATACTATCTAGTGTTTTTTAATATCAATTGATTTGGATTTTGTCAATGACTTTTTCTGCATATATTGATAAAATCATATCATCTCTTTAGTTTGGTTATGGATATAGTCAATTATGCTATTATTTTTTTCCTGATATTGAACAAGCCCTGCATTCCTAGTGCAAATCCCACCATCATAATGTATTAACTTGGTGATAAGCTTCTGTAATCTCTTTACTAATATTTTATTAAAATTTTTCCATCTATATTTATTAGGGAAATTGTTCTATTTTCTTTTTGTATTTTGTCCCTATCTGGTTTAAATATTAGCACCATATCTTTGTCATAAAAGGAATTTGGTAGGACTACTTTCTCCCCTAGTTTTCCAAATAGTTTGCATAGTATTAGAATTAATTCTTCTTTAAAAGTTTGGTAGAATTCACTGGTAAATCCATGTGGCTCTGGACATGATTTTCTTAGGGAGTTAATTAATAGCTTGTTCAATTTCTTTTTTCTAAAATGGGGCTATTTAAGTAATTTATTTCCTCTTCTGTTAATCTGGGCAAACTATATTTTTGTAATTATTCCTCCATTTCACTTAATCAGATTATTGCCATATAGCTGGTCAATGTAATTCATATTTATTGCTCTAATTTCCTCTTCATTGGTGGAAAGTTCTCCCTTTTCATTTTTGATACTAACAATTTGATTTTCTTCCTTCCTTTTTCTAATCAAATTAACTAAGGTTTATCTGTTTTT
>JAJPUD010009251.1:64642-77339 GCA_023553655.1 Myrmecobius fasciatus | reverse complement strand
GAGATACAAAAAGAAATTCCATTCCAAATAGCAGATGATAGGATAAAATATTTGGGAATCTATCTGCCAAGGAAAAGTCAGAAACTATACGAACTAAATTACAAAACACTTTCCACACAAATAAAATCAGACCTAATCAATTGGAAAAATATTAAGTGCTCATGGGTAGGCAGAGCGAACATAATAAAAATGACAATACTACCCAAACTAATCTACTTATTTAGTGCCATACCAATCAAACTCCCAAGAAATTATTTTACAGATCTAGAAAAAATAGTAGCAAAGTTCATTTGGAAGAACAAAAGTTCAAGGATTTCAAGGGGATTAATGAAAACAAAGGCAGATGAAAGTGGCCTTGCTGTACCAGATCTAAAACTATATTATAAAGCAGCGGTTATCAAAAGCGTTTGCTATGGTTAAGAAATAGAGTAGTCGATCAGTGGCACAGGATAGGATATCAGAACAATCTAGGCAATAACCTTAACAATCTAGTATTCGATAAACCCAAAGACCCCAGCTTTTGGGATAAATACTCAATATTCGGCAAAAACTGCTGGGAAAATTGGAAACTAGTGTGGAAGAAATTAGGGCTTGACCCATACCTAACACCACATACCAAAATAAGATCTAAATGGGTTCATGATCTAGATATAAAGAGGGACTTTGTAAGCAAGTTAGAGAAACGTAATATAGTTTATCTCTCAGACCTGTGGAGATGGAATAAATTTATGTCCAAAGAAGACCTGGAACTCCTAATTGAACACCAGATGGATAATTTTGATTATCTTAAGTTAAAAATTTTCTCTACAAACAAAACAAATGCAGGCAAGATTAGGAGGGAAGCATCAAATTGGGAAATCATCTTTACATTTAATGGTTCTGATAAAGGCCTCATTACTAAAATATATAAAGAATTGTCTCATATATACAAGAATTCAAGCCACTCTTCAATAGATAAGTGGTCAAGGGATATGAACAGACAATTTTCAGATGATGAAATTAAAACCATCTCTAGTCATATGAAAAGTTGCTCCAAATCACTATTGATCAGAGAAATGCAAATTAAGACAACTCTGAGGTACCACTACACACCTGTCAGATTGGCTAAAATGACAGGAAAAGATAACGATGAATGTTGGAGGGGATGTGGGAAAACTGGGACACTAATACATTGTTGGTGGAACTGTGAATAGATCCAACCATTCTGGAGAGCAATTTGGAGCTATGCTCAAAAAGTTGTCATACTGTGCATACTCTTTGACCCAGCAGTGTTCCTACTGGGCCTATATCCCAAAGAGATCTTAGAGGAGGAAAAGGGACCCACATGTGCAAGAATGTTTGTGGCAGCCCTTTTTGTAGCGGCTAGAAACTGGAAACTGAAGGGATGCCCATCAATTGGAGAGTGGCTGAATAAATTATGGTATATGAATGTTATGGAATATTATTGCTCTGTAAGAAACGACCAGCAGGAGGATTTCAGAGAGGCCTGGAGGGACTTGCATGAACTGATGCTGAGTGAAATGAGCAGAACCAGGAGATCATCATACACAGCAACAACAGTATTACATGATGATCATTTCTGAGGTCCATGGCTCTCTGCAACAAAGAATTGTCAGAAACCAGTTCCAATTGTTCACTGAAGAAAACCATATACACCCAGAGAGAGGGAAATGAAATATGGACCACAACGTAACATTTTCATGATCTCTATTGACATTTGCTTGCATTGTGTTGCCTTTCTCTGATTCTTTTTTTTTCTTGTAGATAGGATTTTTCTTGCATAACTTCTCAAGCATTTCAACATTATTAACATGTAGTGGACTTCCTGCCATCTAGGGGAGGGGAAGGGACTGGGGGTAAAATTTGTAATGGAAAGCTTTGTAAAGATCAATGTTGGGGAACTACCCATACATATGTTATACAAATAAAAAGCTTTAATAAAAAAATTAAAAGAGATAAGGAAGGAAACTTTATTTTACTAAAGGGTACCATAGAAAATGAAGCGGTATCAATACTAAACATATATGCAGCAAGTGGTATAGCATCCAAATTCCTAGAGGAGAAACTAACAAAGATGCAAGGAGAAATAGACAGTAAAACTATACTAGTGGGGGATCTCAACCTTGCTTTCTCAGAATTAGATAAATCAAATCACAAAATAAATAAGAAAGAAGTTAGGGAGGTAAACAAAAGGCTAGAAAAGTTAGGTATGATAGATCTCTAGAGGAAATTGAATGGTGATAGAAGGGAGTGTACTTTTTTATCAAGGGTTCATGGAACTTATATGAAAATTGATCATGTATTAGGGCATAAAAACCTCAAAATCAAATGCAGAAAAGCAGAAATAGTAAATGCATCCTTTTCAGATCATGATGCAATAAAACTCACATGTAATATAAGGCCAGGAAAAAACAGACCACAAGTTAATTGGAAATTAAATAATCTAATCTTGAAGAATGAATGGGTGAAAGAGGAAATTATAGACACAATCCATAATTGCATCCAGGAGAATGACAACAATGAGACAACATACCAAAATTTCTGGGACATGGCTAAAGCAGTTATAAGGGGTAATTTTATATTTCTAGATACTTACTTGCATAAAACAGAGAAAGAAAAGATCAATGAACTGGGCTTACAATTAAAAAAGATAGAAAAAGACCAAATTAAAAACCCCCAATTAAATACCAAATTGGAAATTCTGAAAATTAAAGGGGAGATCAATAAAATTGAAAATAAGAAAACTATAGAATTAATAAATAAAACTAAGAGTTGGTTCTATGAAAAAACCAACAAAATAAATAAGCCTTTAGTTAATTTAATTAGAAAAAGGAAAGAGGAAAATCAAATTGTTAGTCTCAAAAATAAGGGAGAACTTTCCTCCAATGAAGAGGAAATTAGAGTAATAATTAGGAGTTTCTTTGCCCACCTTTATGCCAATAAATTTGATAATGTAAATGAAATGGAGGAATATCTACAAAAATATAGATTGCCTAGGTTAACAGAAGAGGAAATAAATTATTTAAATAGCCCCATTTTGGAAAAAGAAATAGAATAAGCTATTAATCAACTCCCTAATAAAAAATCTCCAGGGCCAGATGGATTTACATGTGAATTCTACCAAACATTCAAAGAACAATTAATCCCAATACTATATTAACTATTTGAAAAAATAGAGAAAGAAGGTGTACTATCAAATTCCTTCTATGACACAGATATGGTGCGGATAGCTAAACCAGGTAGGGAAAAAACTGAGAAAGAAAACTATAGACCCATTTCCCTAATGAATATTGATGCAAAAATCTTAAATAAGATTTTAGCAACGAGATTACAGAAAGTTATCCCCAGGATAATACACCATGATCAAGTAGGATTTATACCAGGAATGCAGGGCTGGTTCAATATCAGGAAAACTATTAGCATAATCAATTATATTAATAACTAAAATAACAAAAACCATATGATTATCTCAATAGATGCAGAAAAAGCCTTTGATAAAATCCAACATCCATTCTTATTAAAAACACTGGCGAGTATAGGAGCAAATGGGCTTTTCCTTAAAATGATTAGTAGTATCTACTTAAAACCATCAGCAAGCATCATATGTAATGGAGTCAAACGAGAACCATTCCCAATAAGATCAGGAGTGAAACAAGGCTGCCCACTGTCACCATTATTATTTAATATTGTCCTAGAAATGTTAGCTTTGGCAGTAAGAGAAGAAAAAGACATTAAAGGAATTAGAGTAGGTAATGAGGAAACCAAATTATCACTCTTTTCAGATGACATGATGATATACTTAGAGAACCCTAGAGACTCAACTAAAAAACTACTAGAAACAATTCACAACTTTAGCAAAGTTGCAGGATACAAAATAAATACACCTAAATCATCAGCATTTTTATATATTACCAATAAAGTTCAGCAGCAAGAGATACAAAAAGAAATTCCATTCAAAACAACTGTTGATAGTATAAAATATTTGGGAATTTATCTGCCAAGGGAAAGTCAGGAACTATATGAACTAAACTACAAAACACTTTCCACACAAATAAAATCGGACCTAGTCAATTGGAAAAACTTAAAATGCTCATGGGTAGGTCGAGCGAATATAATAAAAATGACAATACTACCCAAACTAATTTACTTATTTAGTGCCATACCAATCCAACTCCCAAGAAATTATCTTACAGATACAGAAAAAATAGTAGCAAAGTTCATTTGGAAGTACAAAAGGTCAAGAATTTCAAGTGAATTAATGAAAAAAAAAAAGCTGATGATGGTGGACTTGCTTTGCCAGATCTAAAACTATATTACAAAGCAGCGGTCATCAAAACCATTTGGTACTGGCTAATAAATAGCGTAGTCGATCAGTGGAATAGGATAGAATCACAGGACAAACTTGGCAATAACTATAGCAATTTAGTCTTTGATAAACCCCAAAACCCCAGCTTCTGGGATAAGTACTCACTATTTGACAAAAACTACTGGGAAAATTGGAAACTAATATGGAAGAAATTAGGGCTTGACCCACATCTAACACCACATACCAAGATAAGATCTAAATGGGTTCATGACCTGGATAAAAAGAGTGATATTATAAGTAAATTAGAGGAATGTAATATAGTTTACCTTTGAGACCTATGGAGATGGAATAAATTTATGTCCAAAGAAGAACTGCAACTCTTAATTGAAAACCAGACAGATAACTCTGACTATATTAAGTTAAAAGGTTTTTGTACAAACAAAACCAATGCAGTCAAGATTAGGAGGGAAGCAATAAATTGGGAAATCATCTTTACATTTAAGGGTTCTGATAAAGGTCTCATCTCTAAAATATATAGAGAATTGTCTCATATTTATAAAAATTCAAGCCATTCTCCAATCAGTAAATGGTCAAAGGATATGAACAGACAATTTTCAGAGGATAAAATTAAAACTATTTGTAGTCATATGAAAAGGTGCTCCAAATCACTATTGATCAGAGAAATGCAAATCAAAACATCCCTGAGGTACCACTACACACCTGTCAGATTGGCTAAAATGACAGGAAAAGTTAATGATGAATGTTGGAGGGGATGTGGGAAGGCTGGGACACTGTTGCATTGTTGGTGGAGTTGTGAACGGATCCAGCCATTCTGGAGAGCAATTTGGAGCTATGCTCAAAAAGTTATCAAACTGTGTATACCCTTTGACCCAGCAGCATTTCTATTGGGCTTATATCCCAAAGAAATCATAAAGGACGGAAAGGGCCCCACATGTGCAAGAATGTTTGTGGCAGCCCTTTTTGTAGTGGCAAGAAACTGGAAATTGAATAAATGCCCTTCAATTGGAGAATGGCTGAATAAACTATGGTATATGAATGTTATGGAATATTATTGTTCTGTAAGAAACGACCAGCAGGTCGATTTCAGAGAGGCCTGGAGAGACCTATATGAACTGATGCTGAGTGAAATGAGCAGAACCAGGAGATCATTATATACAGCAACAACAATACTATATGACGATCAGTTTTCTTGGACATGGCTCTCTTCAACAATGAAATGTTTCAAACCACTTCCAATTGTTCACTGAAGGAAGACATATACTCCCAGATAGACAGATGTGAAATGTGGACCACAACATAAAATTCTCATACTTTTGATTGATGTTTGCTTATATTGTGTTTCCTTTATCTGATATGTCTTCTGTTTAGATACATTTTTTCTTGGACACCAATGATAAGTGTGGAAATGTGTATACATATATTCCTTCAAGTATTTTAACATAATTAACAAATAGTGGATATCCTGCCATCTAGGGGAGGGGTGGGGAGTTGGGGGGAAAATTTGTAACAGAAAGCTATGTAAGGGTTAATGTTGAAGAATTACCCATACATATGTTTTGCAAATAAAATAAAATTTAAAAAAATTTTTAAAAAATCATGTTCTTGTCCAGTACTACTTCAACACCATCTGAAAAGGACCACTGGAGAAACTTCCTGGGAAGAACTAATCCACTTTGTATATCCAAGGACCAGAGAGTATTATATTTATCCCCCACCTCCTGCGGGATTCTGAAAAACACAATCAATTCAAAAGGATTTATGTCACTAGAAAGAGTATGTCAGCTAAATATTGATCTTTGTTCCATCCAAATGAATTTGCTGACCAAGACTATCTTTCTAAGCTGTTATATTGTTGTTGTTGTTGTTCATTCTTTTTTCAGTTGTGTCTATCTCTTCATGACACCATTTGAGGTTTTCTTGATATGGGAGTGGTTTGTCATTTCCTTCTGTAGATAATTTTATAGATAAAGAAACTGAGGCAAAAAAAGTGGCTTTCCCAGAGTCACATAGCTATATAATTATTTGAGGCCAGATTTAAATTCAGGAAGATGAGTCTTCCTGACTTTAGGTATGACACTCTTTCTAATGTATCCCCAGTACTTAGCACTGAAATTGGATGGAAGGGATAGGATGTAGATTGGTTCTATGAAACATCTTGATTAGGAGTATTGCTTTACCAAAGCCGGTCATGACATTCTTGACAGTTTAAAGTCTTAGAAAACTGTCTAGAACTCAGAAATCAATGACTTGCCCACTGTCATATAATCAGTATTTTTCAGAGGTAAGTTTTGAAGTCAGATTTCCTAGTTCTAAAGCCAAATTTCTATCCATTATGTCATGCAGTCTATTTAAAAGGACATTTTTAAATTTTTTTCCTCTGTTTCTTGAAATCCCTAGAATATTTTCTTAATACTTAGCACCTACTCAATACTTAATAAATGCTTATTGATTGATTGATTGATTGAAGGTATGGGTTTTAGTCCTAGTTCTTTCCACAGTATCATGTTGCTATTAGTTATGTAGCTTTTAAAGACACACACACACAAATGTTCATTATCCACTGATAAAACTCACTGCTCCTTAAAATATGCAAGTGATCTCACCTCCTTGGGCCTCAGTTTCCTCATCTATAAAATAGATGTAAGTATTTACTAAATCTTAAGCTATAAATCCAGTAATCTTATATTAAGTTCTTGCTGAATAAATATGGTAGGGGGAAGGGCAATCCTGTTTTCCTTGTTTATTGTTCATTGGTGGTTGGTTTTGTTGTGATAAATTAGCAATAACTTTCAGGCACATTTGGCAAGGGGGAGAAAAATGGATTTTTTTTCACAATTCATTGAATAAACATCTTTTGCATGAATATCTCCTATACTTCAGCTGCCTCAATACAGTAGAAGTTTATTGACTTATGTAGTGCAAGCTACATTTGAATGATTGCTTCATATATTATGATATGCTACATTACATCGTGTTCCTTTCCTACATCTATAGCCCAAAGACTTATTGGAATAGGTTTGTTTCAGACTCATAAAATATGCATGACTTAAAAAAAAGATTATTATACCAAAGAAGCCACTAGTCTTATGAAACTGCAGGCTTGGCTATTTGTTGAAATTCATTTCATTTTTTCTAGCATTATTCCTGTGCATGTTAAGGCTTAAAGTATAGTATAAAAGTGCAATCTGTTCTGTTACGCAGTTTGTAATAAGAAGGTAGGAAACTGAATTTTTAGTACTGCAGACTGTTTTGTTTTGTTCTTTAAGGGAAAAAAAGTCTTATAAAAGAGAAAGTTTCATAAAAGGCTCCTTTCCAAATTCATAACTTTAACCAAAGTGAATCATTTATAAATTCAGGAGACTATTTGGAGGAAGCATTAATGTTTGTTGATTGAACTTGGAGTTAGAAGACCTGGATTTCTCAGAAGTAATCACAGAGAACAGATCAAAAAAAATCTAAAATTATAAAATAGTAGGGGAAGAACTCCTCTTTTGATGAGAATTTCTGGAAAAATTGGAAGAGAATAGGCAGAGATTAGATTTGGACCAATTTCTTTTACCATATTCCACAATAATTTCTAAGTATATACAGCATGTAATAAAAATGTTAAATTATGATATTAATGTAAAATGACATATCATTAAAACATAGATGGGAATATAAAGATGTACTTGTACAACTATATGTAGATGGCAAATTCCTACCAGGTAAGATATAGCACCATTCAGGAAAGGTAAAAAAGGAAAATTTCTAGTGTGTGGAATTTCAAACCATAAGAACAAATGTATTGAAGATAGACTGAGAAGAAAAAAAACTTTTAAGTGGGAAAATACTCTTTGCTTCAATTAAAATTGTTGAAAATATGAAATTCTAGGTAGAAAATTCTCATATATATTTATGTGTATATATGCATATATACATGTATATTCATTTTTGTGTAACATTTATTATTTTTTTTTTCAATTTTAAGTAACCAAATTGTTCAATCATATTGTGGTGGGTGAGTATCAGAATGAATATAAGTGGATGAAAGTGTATTATAATGGGAATATGTGTGTGAATATATATATATATATATTATATACAAATATAATATATATATATATTTTTTTTTTCCCATGAAATCCATTCCTCAATAAATAAATGGTTAAAGGATATGATATGAACAAATACTTTTCAAAGAATTGAAAACCAGATATGATTTTATAAAACATACTCTAATTTCCTTACAGTTTTTACAAAATGTGATTTAAATTTAATATACTCAGATATGTCACCTTATAATTGACAAATAAGCAAATATTATAACAAAGTGAAAGTATTCAACAACGGCAGAAATGTTGGAAGTGGGGCACAATAATGTACTATTTGTTGACTTACCTTGCATGATACTTTTCTAGGACCCACTTTTTGTTCTCACTAGTAGGTTAAATAATCTTTAAAGAGAATCTATATCTCATAGAGGAGAGGAAGCTCGGTGTGCTACTGGCTGGAGTACTGAACTTTATATTTCTTATGATTTTTCTGTAAAATTAGTTATCATTAAACTTTCCTTGTACACCATAATAATGATAAATTACATTTATATAGAGCTTTAAAATTTCCAAAATATTTTACATCATTGCTCAATTGCTTCAACAATACTGTTAGGTATTGCATGTATTAACCCATCTTACAGATTATGAGACTGAGGCACAGTGAGTTTGTGATTTGTTACTCTTCACATATATTATCCAGTGTCTGAAGTCGAAACTGGAGCCAAGCCAAGTATCTACTGAATCCAAGTCAGGTTTTACAAACACCATATCATACTACTTTTTGCATTAATTAATATTTAAATGTAGATTGAGTTGAATAGTAACTACATTAGTAATTGTTTCATCAACTAATGGATTGATAGAAGTGCAAATTAAGAAGCTATTAATTGTGGAGAAAGTAAAAATATGTGTATATATGCACGTCTATATGATGTATATTCATTTCTGGGTGACTTTTTTTTTCAATTTTAAGTAACCAAATTATTCATTCACATGGGATGAGTATCAGAGCAGATAAAAATGGATAAGTGGATAAGTGGAGATAAATGGAAAATTAGATATATCCTAGAAAAGCTCAAGTTTCCTAGTTTCCTTTCTTCCACAGAGTTCCAATCTGTGAGATTACCAAAGGAGGAAACATCTCCTAATGAAGCAACAGGTGATACCTTAAGCCCCATTTTGGGGCCTTTGCATTAGCTTTCTCCTCTAACTGAAATGTCCTCTTTCCTCACATCTGTATCTTAACAGTTTCTATGATTCTATGAATTTCCTTGTTGCTAAACCTTCTGGGTTGCAAATAGCAAACATTTATGTAATGCTTTTAGGTGACAGGCCCTGTACAATTATTGTCTCATTTAATACTGGGACTTAGGTGCTGTAATTATTCTAATTTTATAAATGAAGAAATTGAGGTAAACAAAGGTTAAGGGACTTGCCCATGTTCATACAGTTAATAAGTATCTAATCAACTCTGATGGACTTGGCTCTTTTCAACAACGAGGTGATTCAGGCCAATTCTAATAGACTTGTGATAAAGAGAGCCATCTGTATCCAGAAAAAGGACTATGGGAACAGCATATAGACCAAAGCATAGTATTTTCACATTTTTTTTTGTTTTTTGCTATTTTCTTTCTCATTTTTGTTCTTTTTTTGAACTGATTTTTCTTGTGCAGCATGACAAATTTGGAAGTATATTTAGAAGAATTGCACATGTTTAACCTATATTAGATTACTTGTGTGTAAGGAAAGGCATTGGGAAGAAGGGAGGAAAAAAACTGGAACACAAGATTTTACAAGGGTGAATATTGAAAACTATATTTACATGTATTTTGAAAATTAAAAAAAAACTATTGTTAAAAGTAATATATAAGACAATTTCAATAGAGGTCTCCTAACATCAGGCTCCATATTATATCCACTAAGACATATGTTCAATCGTTTTTTAGTCAGACTCTCCATGAACTAATTTGGGGCTTTCTTGCACAGATGCTGGAGTGGTTTACCATTTACTTCTCCAGTTCATTTTATAGAAAAGGAAATTGAGGCAAACAGGATTAAGTGATTTTCCCAAGCCCATATAGTTAGCAAGTGCCAGAGGCCATATTTAAACTGAGGAAGATGAGTGACCAGGATAGGAACTCTATCACTATAACTCCTGGTTGCCCATAGCTCCCTGCAATTTGAATGTGAGAAATTTGTGTATTTGTTTAATTACCACAGAGAGGAGAAGCATTCTCTATTCTGTTGCCTTTTATCTTATCCTTGAGTTAGCACAGATGTAGAAGTGGAAGGACCTTAGAGAATAATTAATTACCATTTTAAAGATGAGGAACCTAAGGTCCAGGAAGGTTATATAATTTCCCAGAGTCGCAAGCTAACAATGATTTGATTCAGGATGTTAAAACCAGCTATTCTTGACTCCAACACCCAGAAATTTCTCCACTTTCTCTCCCTACCTCTCTCTGAAGAGTGTCCTGAAAAAAAATTCACAAGATTTGGAGTCCAGATATAGGTTCAAATGCCCACTGTACTATTTACTAACAATGTTCTTGATCCTCATTTTCCTTGTCTGTAAAACTTGATAATCCTATTTATACTTTAAATGGTAGAATGGTAATTTTTCAAAGTTTTGATGTTGTCTTCTTTTTTCATTTCCATTTCTCAGTTCCTTAGCCTTAGGTTTGTTATCAAGTCTGCACCTGCTAAACAGAAACACATGAGCTGTTCAATAGATTGCTCTCTCAAAGAGCAGTTGCTGCTAAGCTATATGACTTAGGCAAGTTACTTAGTATCTATTAACCAAGTTTCCTCATTTGTTAAAAAAAGGATGTGTGACCAGATGACTTTGAAAGGTCCTTTGCAGATCTAAATCTATGCTCTTGTGATCAAGTAGGCCTGTAGTGCTTTAGATTTCCATTAAACAATCCACTGAACAAATGTTGTGAAAAAGATACCTGCAATCACTCATGGCACTGAAAATAAATCTCTCAGAGATTGGTTAGCCTGATATTACTTAAACTTATTAATTACTTGAAACCTGTCAAATAAGTAAGAGAAATAAGCCAAAGGGAAAATCCACCTGTCTCTAACCACATAATTAGTTTGAGGCTGGGAAGAAGCCATTCTATGCCAAATACTGTGGACTCATGCACTCAAACGAGTCTTCTCTTGGTTGAAATATAATGAGGAACAAACCCAATGGGGAGTTGGGATCTGCTGCCGGAATGGGAAACAGCAATGAGCAGATGCTACGGAGAGATAAGAAATACGCTTGCATTACCTCAACAGCTGCATCCTAGGTCTCTGAGTGTTGAGTGTGTTAAATATTCTTGGGCTTTCCAAGCATACTCGATGTGCCAGCAGAGCCCTTACACATGCCTCTCACTGGCACAAGATCAACTAAAGAAACCGGACTACAAAGGCCTCAAAAAAATGGGGGAACAAATGCTGGGCTAGAATTCTGGCGACTTTGCATCCCATTCTACTCTGCTTTCACCTTCTAAGAATTGCAAGGATCTTGTGACTCAGTATTAATTTTCTATTTTGGAAAATAATGGGGCTAGTTTAGATGATCTTTTGGGTCTCTTCAAAGTTCTAAAATTATAGGGACAGGACTATACCCATGCTTTCAATCATATGCAGAACTTACAATGAGCAAATTGTTTCAACAAGAGAAGTTCCCATTTTCCCTTACAACTTATTATCTTTGTTTTGAGTACATAAAAGAGACTATTTTTTTGCCTCACTTCTTACCTAGCCTTAATCACTGAATGGGTATTACCTCAGACAAACTGAGACCAGGCAAATGGCCAAAGTCTCCCACTGCATTCAGGGCCATCTTTAGTCATCTTGATCTATATCTTGCTTCCGGAACCAGATGACTCTGGAGGACAAAATGAGAATGGTGATTTTGCAAAGACCTGCCTCACTTAAATTTAATTCACTTACAAGTCAAGACATCACCTTAAGATTGAAGGGCAAGCAACAACAATTGTCTTAGAGAAGCTGTACAGAGATCTGAAAGTTTGAAGCAGTTAGATGGCATGGTAGACACAGCACTGGTCCTGGAGTCAAGAGGACTTGAGTTCAAATATGACCTCAGACACTTACTAGTTGTGTCACTCTGGGCAAATCACTTATCCCCAACTGCCAGAGAGACAGAGATGAAGCAAGAGATAGAGACAGAAAGAGTAAGACAAAGTCAGACAAACATAGAGGGAGGAAGAGACACAGACAGACAGACAGAGACAGAGAGAGAGTAGACAGAGGGAGAAACAAGAGAGAAAGAGAGAGAGAGAGAGAGAGAGAGAGAGAGAGAGAGAGAGAGAGAGAG
>JAJPUD010009251.1:42219-64632 GCA_023553655.1 Myrmecobius fasciatus | reverse complement strand
GAGAGAGAGAGAGAGAGAGAGAGAGAGAGAGAGAGAGAGAGAGAGAGTGAGTAGGGAGAGAGAGAAGAACAGGGAGAGGGAAAGGGAAAGGGAGAGGAAGAGAGAGAAAGAAAGAAGACAGGGAGAGGGAGATGCAGAGGAGAAAAAGAGGGGGCTCTCCGAAAGAATAAGGGACAGGTCCAGTGTCCCAGAGTGGGTGAGTCATAATTTGAACCTAGGTCATTCTACTTCTGAAATCAGTTCTCTATCCATCACACCATGCTTCTTCTCTGTAACATAGTAACTACTTAATAAATATTAGTTGAACCATTCTAAGTGTTCAGGAAAGGATAAAAGATTATGTTGGGGGCAGCTAGGTGGCACAGTGGATAGAGCACTAGCCCTGAAGTCAGGAAGACCTGAGTTCAAATCTGGTCTCAGACACTTAACATTTCCTAGCTGTGTGACCCTAGGCAAGTCACTTAACCTCAACTGCCTCAGCAAAAAAAGCAAAAAAAAAAAAAGATTATGTTGAATATAAGTCATTCATGTTTTTATTTCTGATAATTCAACTGCATTTCCTCATTCCCCATTTCAAACTCTTTTATCATCATGAATTTGATTTTATTTCATATGTTGATTTGATGTCTTTACTTGGTACCAGGGACTATAAAACTCCATAGACTTAAGATGTCATCTTAAGCCTCACCTTTATGCAAACATCTTTCCCCTCTAGAGTTCTTTTCCCTTCAGTAGAAGGAAAACTTCTTGAAAATAAAGACTTTTTTTTTTAATCAAACTGTGCATACCATTTGACCCAGCAGTGTTTCTACTGGGCCTATATCCCAAAGAGATTTTAAAGGAGGGAAAGGGACCCACATGTGCAAAAATGTTTGTGGCAGCCCTTTGTGTAGTGGCAAGAAACTGGAAGTTGAAAGGATGCCCAACAATTGGAGAGTGGCTGAATAAATTATGGTATATGAATGTTATGGAATATTATTGTTCTGTAAGAAATGACCAGCAGGATGATTTTATTTTATTTTTTATTTTTTTATTTTTTATTTTTATTTTTTTTAAATTTTATTTGTATAACATATGTGTGGGTAATTCCTCAACATTAACCCTTACAAAACTTTCTGTTACAAATTGCCCCCCCCACTCCCCACCCCTTCCCTAGATGGCAGGATATCCACTACATGTTAATTATGTTAAAATACTTGACAAATCGAATATATGTATACATATTTCCACACTTATCATTGTTGTGCAAGAAAAATCTTATCTACACAAAAGACATAGATAAAGGAAACACAATGTAAGCAAACATCAATCAAGAGTATGAGAATGTTATGTTGTGGTCCACATTTCATATCCCTCTCTCTGGGTGTATATGGCTTTCTTCAGTGAACAATTGGAAGTGGTTTGAAACATTTCATTGTTGAAGGGAGCCATATCCATCAGAATTGATCATCATATAGTATTGTTGTTGCCATATATAATGATCTCCTGGTTCTGCTCATTTCACTCAGCATCAGTTCATGCAAGTCTCTCCAGGCCTCTCCAGCAGGATGATTTTAGAGAGACCTGGAGAGACTTGCATGAAATGTTGTTGAGTGAAATCAGCAGAACCAGGAGAACATTATACACAGCAACAAGACTATATGATGATCAATTCTGATGGACATGGTTCTCTTCAACAATAATGTGATTCAAACCAGTTCCTATTGTTCAGCGATGAAGATAGTCATATACATCCAGAGAGAGGCCTGTGGGAACTGAGTACGGACCACAACACAGCATTTTAATGCTTTCTGTGAATATTTCCATGCATTTTGTTTTCCTTCTTAGGTTGTTTTTTTCCTTCTCTTTCTAGATCTGATGTTTCTTGTGCAGTAAACTGTATAGACATGTATACATATATTTGATTTGTCATATAATTTATCCTATTTAGCATGTATTAGATTACCTGTCATCTAGGGGTGGGGTGTGGGGGGAAGGAGGGGAAAAGCTTGGAAAAAAAAGATATTTTGCAAAGGTCAATGTAGAAAAATCACTCATATGTTTTGTAAATAAAAAACTTTTAATAAAAAAAGAAAAGAAAGACTTTTTTTTCTTTTTGTGCTTGAAAACCCAACATTTAAAATAGTGTTCCACAAATTGTAGCCCATTAATAAATATTTATTTGGTTGGATTAAATCTACAAGTATGTATTCATCCATTCTACCAAACATGTAATATCTAAGACCAAATCCCTGCCCTGATGGAGTATATAATCAATAAAGAGTGGAAAGATGTATATACATTTTTTTTTAAACAGGGAAAGTAAGATAGATGCACAGGAGAGGTCAAGACAGATGCTGAAGAAAAATGTGGAAAAAGGATGTCCATTGTTTTTATTAGATAGATTGCTAATCAAATTCCATTTTCAGGATAGAATCTAATATTGCCTATTTGTGTCTTAGTATCAATTATCTTGTTAGGCATACTTATATTTTTAGACAGCTCTAACTATATAATGAAATAGTTTGGCTCCTATTAAAGGAGATTAGGGTTTAGTAGGAGAGGGATTTATTTAAGAAAAGAGTTCTTCACAAAATCCCTGCAATTACATGTGGGCAGACATTTGTTCAGTTTACATGTAAGGACAATTCTCTTGCTATAAAACTATTTAAGACCAGAGCACCACAACAGATTTGTTTTTATTTGTGTTTTTGTTAGTTCATTCATTCAAAAGATAATTATTAAATATCTTCTATTCAAGAAATGTATTAGGGAGTAAACTGAGAAGAAAGATATGTTTGGAGGTATCAAGATCTTTAAAGATTATTTTGTCCAATTTACTCATTTTACATAAAAGGAAATTGAGACTACAGTCATAGGCATATTAAAACCACAATTCAAATTCTGATGTCCCAATTCTGAATTCAAGGTTCTTTTCACAATACTGCACTATCTCTTATGTTTTTCCTGATTTCAAAGAGCAAGATAATTTCTTTAGAGAATTTTTTTGAAGGGGTAGCAGCTCAGAGGAAAACATGGGCAAAACATACTTTTAGGTCTTTGGATCTAATTACAATCTGGGCATCATCTATGAAATCCCCCTCTTCCCTGCTACCATTTTATCTAATCAACATATCCAAGGATCTTCCTTTATACAACACTGCCTTTTTCCTCATGAAAAAAAAAGTAGATATAAGATGCAGAAGAAAGTGCAGTGGATTTCACTTAAGCTTAAAGCATGCTTAAGTTACAAAGCAATGTAATATTAATATAAATATTACTGCAGAATCGGTTGAAAATTTCCAAAGAATGTAATCTATAAATTTGTAAACAGCAGTTTCAAGAAGCCCCTGTTTCCTAGAGTTGTTTCACCCCATGTTTATTATATTTGGAAAAATAAAAGAGTTAAATTGTTTCATAACAGATGAATTGGGAAGGAAATCGTTGCATCTCAATGTTTACCACAGTACCTTGCACATATTAAGTACTCATGAATACTTATTGATTGATAGATACTATATGAAGGTTATCTACTATTACTGTATAAGATTCCAGGTTTTGCACTAGAGAGCGTAGGAATAAATGGAACTTTCCTTAAAATGATCAGTAGCATCTATTTAAAACCATCAGCAAGCATCATATGCAATGGGGATAAACTAGAACCATTCCCAATAAGATCAGGGGCAACAAGGTTGCCTACTGCCACCATTACTATTCAATATTCTATTAGAAATGTTAGCTTTGGTAAAAAGAGAAGAAAAAAAGATTAAAACAATAAAGTAGTTAATGAGGAAACCAAATTATCATTCTTTTCAGATGATATGATGGTATATTCAGAGAACCCTAGAGAATGAACTAAAAAACTACTAGAAACAATTAACAACTTTAGCAAAGTTGCAGGATACAAAATAAATCCACATAAATAATTAGCATTTCTATATATTACCAACAAAGTCCAACAGCAAAAGATACAAAAAGGAATTCCATTAAAAATAACTGTCAATAATATAAAACATTTAGAAGTTTATCTGCCAAGCCAAAGTCGGGAACTATATGAACACAACTACAAAACAATTTCCACACAAATAATGTCAGATATAATCAATTGGAAAAATATTGAGTGCTCATGGGTAGGCCAAGTGAATATAGAAAAAAAAAATGACAATACTACATAAATTAATCTACTTATTTAGTGCCATACCAATCAAACTTCCAAGAAATTATTTTACAAATCTAGAAAAAATAATAACAAAGTTCATCTGGAATAACAAAAGGTCAAGAATTTAAGGGAATTAATGAAAAAAATGCAAACAAAGGTCCCCTAGTGTGTCAGACCTAAAACTATATTATAAAGCAGCAATCGTCAAAAACATTTGGTCCTGGCTAAGAAATAGAGTAGTTGATCACTGGAATAGCTTAGGTTCACAGGACAAAATAGTCAATGACTATAGTAATCTAGTATTTGAAAAACCCAAAGACTTCAGCTTTTGGGATAAGAACTTACTATTTGACAAACATTGCTGGGAGGGAAATTAGTATGGCAGAAACTAAGCATTCACCCACACCTAATACCATATAGCAAGATAAGATCAAAATGGGTTCATAATTTAGACATAAAGAATGATATTATAAGCAAATTAGAAAAACAAAGGATAGTTTACTAACTCTTTGATCTATGGAGATGGAAAAACTCCAGAAGAACTGGAGTTCATTATTGAATATAAAATGAATAATTTTGATTATCTTGAGCTAAAAAGTTTTTGTATAAGCAAAACTAATGTAGACAAGATTAGAAGGGAAGCAATAAACTGGGAAACCATTTTACATTCAAAGGTTTTGATAAAGGCCTCATTTCTAAAATATAAAGAGAATTGACTCAAATTTATAAGAATTCTAGCCATTCTCCATTTGATAAATGGTCAAAGGATATGAACAGACAATTTTCAGATGAAGAAATTGAAATCGATTCTAGTCATATGAAAAGATGCTCTAAATCACTATTGATCAGAGAAATGAAAATTAAGACAACTCTCAGATACCACTACACACTTCTTAGATTGGCTAAGATGATAGGAAAAGATAATGACTCATGTTGGAGGGAATGTGGGAAAATTAGGACATTAATACATTGTTGGTGAAGTTGTGAACTGATCCAACCATTCTGGAGAACAATTTAGAACTATGCCCAAAGGGCTATCAAAATGTTCATATTCTTTCATCCAGCAATGTTTCTACTAGGCCTATATCGCAAAGAGATCCTAAAGAAGGGAAAGGGACCCACATATGGAAAAATATTTGTGGCAGCCCTTTTTGCAGTGGCAAGAAACTGGAAATTGAGTAGATGCCCATCAGGTGGACAATAATGAATAATTTATGGTATATAAATATTATAGAATATTATTGTTCTTTAAGAAATGATCAGCAAGCTGATATCAAAATAGCCTGGGGAGACTTAGAACTGATGCTAAGTGAAATAAACAGAACCAGGAGATCATTGTTCACGGCAACAGCAAGATTACACAATTATCAATTTTGGTGGATGCAACTCTTTTCAACAATGAGATGATTCAGTCCAGTTCCAATGATCTTATGATGAAGATAGCCATCTATACCCAGAGAGAGGACTGTAGGAACTGAGTGTGGATCACAACATGGCATTTTAACCTTTTTGTTGTTGCTTGCTTGCATTTTATTTTCTTTCTCAATTTTTCCCTTTTTGATCTGATTTTTCTTGTGCAGCAAGATAATTGTAAAAATATGCATATATTGTATTCAACATATTTTACTACATATAACATATATTGGATTACATACATGTCTAGGAGAGGGCTAGGGGGAAGGGGGAGAAATATTGGGAACACAAGTTTTCATAGGGGTCAATGTTGAAAAATTATCCATGCATATGTTTTGAAAATAAAAGATTTAATAAAAAAAGAAAAAAATATTCAGGGTTTTATAATGTTTTAAACCTATAGTGGATTATGTCTCTTAGAAGACGGAATATGGGCAAAGTAAATATAAAAACAGTTTAGTCAAGGTATTTTGGGCCACCACACAGATCAGTGGAGTAAATAGTCCTCTCTATGACTTATTTGAATTTGTTGGAGATGAAACTATGGAGCATGATTTTTAATTCTTGAAAATGTGTTTGTAAACTGTCTCATTTAGGTTGTAAGCTGGTTTCCTTTTGTATTGTTGGGAAGTACTAAAATTCAGTGATGATGTGTTCAGACTGACTGTTTGATGGACCATAATCCACTTCCTCAAAGGAAAAGCAAACAATGGTGTCATCTGGCCCATAATCTTCTATATGTGTGGTACAATTGAGCCCAGAACAATAGCAGAATATGAACCTACTCTGGGACTTTAATTTAGCCTGTGCACTTCCTTCTCTAACAGTGGACCACAGATTACTGAGATTGTTTCCAGACCATTTGCAAAGATTAAATATTTAAAGAGGTAGGAGATAGAGGAAAGAAAATATCAGTGGTCAGTAATTTGGGACAAAATTCTTTAAGGATTCATCTAAAGTCTTGACCAAAGTATTCTTGCTATTCCTGGTTGTAATTTTTCATTATTCCAAAAGAAAGGTCAGCAAAAGAAGCCATAGTATAAACCATATCTCAATGGAAAAGATTGGGAATGAAGGCTTATACCACCTAGAGTCACTTAGGAAAGGCTATTAAAATGGCAGACCACAAGCTCATGTGGTTGAATGTGTTGTATGTGGAGTCAGGAAACAGACAAGTTAAAATCCTGATTTTGACAGTTAACAGTTGGGCAACTATGGACAAGTCACTTAACTTCTCTCAGGCTTAGTTGCATCACTTGTTTTTAAAAAAGGAGTGAAAATTCTACTGTGCCTTCCTCACAGCATGGTAGTGAGCTCAAATGATTTTTTTCTCAAGCACTTTGAAAACCTTATGCACTACACAAATCTCTATTCTTGTAATTTTTGTACCATTACAAATTCTTTTATCCTTGACTTATCTGGCACATTGGACAATTTTCAAAGGTCAAGATTAGGAATCATGGAATTAATCTGATCAGCAGACCAAAGGACTTGAGAGGCAGTACTGAATGATGTAAAGAGTTCTGGATTTGAGATTATGGCAGACTTGGCTTTGAATCCCACCATTGAAACTTGCTAGTTGTGTTAATTTAAGTAAACCATCTAATTAGTTGGAGCCTCAGTTTCTTCATCTGTAAAACTGAAGAGTACAAGGCCTATTCTGTATGAAGGTTATTTATAAGGATTAAATAGGACACCATGTATAAAGTATTTAACAAACCTTAATGCAAGAGTTCTTAATTTGAGGGCCACCAATTTTCTATTTTAAAAATGTTAACTAGTTTTATAAAATTGGTTTTCTTCTGCAAATATATCTGTAGACTACCAAAGAGATCTATGATACAAAAAGATTAAGAACATCTACCTTAAAGTGTCAGTTATTATTGAATTCTTGGATCAGTTTTCTTACATATCTCTATCCTTGATCTGCACCTCTGGGGTAGGACTTCTGTAACCATTCTCCTGGATCGGTTGATAGCATAGGGTAAAAGAACAGTGGTTTATTCCCTCTGACTATGACAATATTTTATAGAGACACAAAAAATCAGTGTAAGGCTGAAGGAAGTATGCCGGACATTTTTGCCTCCCCATTTTAATCGGCCGTCAAGTCCATCTTCTCTGTGAATGTTTCCTTCATCACTTTAGTCCCTGTTGATCTTGATCTTTCCCAAATATCTATATCACTTTTCTATAGGATTCACACAGTATTGACATGTACCCTATTATATTGTAGATATTGCAGATTATACCATGTCTTCCTGACTAGACAACAAGTTTCTTAAGAAAAAGAGTAAAATCTTATTCCCTGACTACTAAAAGAAGTCCAAATTCTTTGGACTCCATAATATGCTTCTAGCCTTTTTTTTTCATTTTAATTTCATACTAATACATTTTGTATATTCTATGACCCAGGAAAATATTTATCCTCATATTTATTTATTTATCCTCATACATTTTTATATATTTATATATAATATTTATTCTCAACATTTTATTTCATGCCTCACCACAGAGAACTCAGCTGTATCATATAAAATGCCTGGAATTCCAATATTCCCTTCCAACAATCTATTCAAGCTCTGCTTATCCCTAAAGGTCCAAGTTAGGAAGAAGGTATTATATTTACCTTCTTCTCCCTTTGAAACCCACCTTTAACTCTTTCTAATTGTGTGAATTAGAATTAATTAATTACTTGTGAATTAATTGTGAACTTAGACAAATCATTTGACCTCCCAGTCTGAGTTTAGGGGAGCTAGGTGGTACATTGGATTGAGTTCCAGTTTGGAGTCAGGAAGGCTCCTCTTTGTGAGATCAAATCTGATCTCAGATACGGATTAACTATATGAGCTGGGGAAAAGTCACTTAACACTTTTGCCTTAGTTCCATGTCTGTAAAATGAATTGGAAAAAGTAATGGCAATCTCTTCTAGTATCATTGCTAAGAAAACCCTAAATGGAATTACAAAGAGATGGACATAACTGAAATGACCAAACAACAATAACCTGCCTCCAAGTATAACTCTCTCTCTGTTACCAGCAGGTGTCAAACACACTGGGACAATGTCCACAGTTCTCAGGAACCAGATTGAAACATAATGGGGAAAATAATTAATCAAACAAATAAAAATACAATAGTATATAAGTAATGTTGATACATGGTTTTCTATGATGCCCTCATGGTTCATTATGTATGGTTTAGTGGCCTTATATATTGTCTCTTGCACTAATAAGTGATTGATAATTAGATATTGATTTTTATAGTAAGCATTTCAATAATCAATTTCTTTGATTGCTGAGTATACACATTAGAAAGCTGTTAGAACTTGGAGGCTGAAGAGATTCCTGGAGCATTTCAAGATAGTTTTGTGTTTAAAAAATACAAGCGCAACTGGATATAGCCTAAGAAAGATCAAGTTTCTTAGCTTTCCTTCCAGAGAACTGGAACAAGCAAGATTGCTGAAACAGCAGACACCTTCTCCTGATGAAGCAGCTGCTTGTGCCTCAAGCAGAATGATTACAGTCAGAGCTTTTTTTATTATTATACTTTAAAAAAATGCTCCAATGCCATGTTAAAGAGTCCAACAGCTGTGAGTCAAAACTAAGTATCACATGGGCCTGATTGCCATGGTAACTACCTTGGCCACATTGGAGAAAAGATGAGGGCGGGAGAGGCTGTCCCTTCTTGTCCACTCTCCTCACTTTGGGGTGATCCTACCATTGTTCAGCTTGAATGGTGATCAGTTGCTTTGACTGAAATTATGTATTAGAAGCAGAGATGCTTTAAACTCTCTGGCAGAGACAGCTAGGCTGGGATCTGGGGGGGGGCAGGGAGGAGAGCAACATTTTTATCAACCATTTTGTTCTGTGCCTGAGCCCTGGGTGCCTTGGCCTGGCTGCCTGAGAAAGCAGCTGGATGAGCAGTTTGAGCCTCCTTAGTTAGCAAAGCAGAGTAGCTACCTCAGTCTAGAATATGAAAAAAAGATATGTTACAGGTTTGATTTGGTTTGGTTTGGTTTTCTCTGGAACAAGGTGGAAAAATCAGAATTATGTTGTTTTGGAACTAGACTAAGTACAAGAAGTATAAAAATAATTAGGTGAGCCCTGTCAAATAAAAATCAAGAAGTATTTTCATTTAAAATTCTATGTTTGGGTCATTGATAGAGGTATTTTAGAGTTTCTTTTGTTTGACACATTTTTGTTGTTGTTATTCTTTTCTTGTTCTTCTTTTGAGGAGAGTGGGTCTATGATTTCTTTGGTATAATGAACTCCAGGTGAGGAAAACTGCACAGATGCTGATCTCCATACATGACAGATGTGCAATTTGACTATAGAAAGCTTGAGAGGTTAAAAGGCTTACAAAGGGTCATATAATATATAATGTGAGAATTGAGAGTTATTTTATCTTTTAGCCCACCATGACATGCCACATGTTCAGAGACTTTCTAAGAAAATAACCTACTCTTAGTCAATTCTCAAAGACAGTAAGTTACAGAGACAACCCAGGTATGAATTGCTAGAGTGACTTTACACCTCTGGGAGCTCCACATATAATGAAATCCTAAGTCAAATCCTTACTTCCCTTTATATGGTGAGACAGAATTGTTCCAGTTACAAAAAATTTTAAAGGAAACAGAATATTTCAATAAAATCTTACACTGTTCTACATATCAAAAATTTTTAAGATATGCATCTAAATATTGTAGGTAAACATGTTTCAATAGATTGAGGGATCACCAGATTAGAAGCCCTTTGAAAATTTAGGGGACTAAGCCTAGACTCAGAAAAATGAACTCTTCAGCAAAAGGATATTTAATACTTAATATCCAATGTGATGTGTAATTCAATGTACATTATTATGAATTAGAGAATATTTGTCAAAATCTTGTGAATTCAAATGCATGAGTAATTGCAGCAAAATGAGCACATAATATATGTATTTTAAGAAGATTTTATATAACCTTTATTACACATGAACAAATTTAATAATTTACATCGTCCAAAGTTATTTGCATGCCATTTTATATGTGAACATGCATGTGTGTGTGTTTATTTCAGTACCATGCCAAGAAATTGAATTGCTTTTATTTTAAGATCATCTGGCAGGATAAGATCCCAGATACTGAGGTTCTTTCTTGAACTAAACTGCCAAACATTCAAACTCTACTGCATGTAATGCAACTCTATTGGGCTGGCCACATTATTCAAATGCCAAATGTATGCTTGTCAATAAGATTATTTTAAGGAAAACTCACACAAGGCAAGTGCTCACAAGTAGGTATGAAAAAGTGATACATGGACTCTCTCAAGGTCTCTCTTATGAACTATATGACATTAGAGACATACAGGACTGCCCAACATGACATACCCTCATCAGAGAAAATGCTTTGCTTTATGTGCAAAATAAAACTGAATTAGCTCAGGAGAAATGTGAAATGTACAAAGTAAGATAATCCACCCCAAAGTTCATAGGGATTATTTGTGTCCCACATGTGGCAGAGCATTCCAAGATCATATTGGCCTAATCAGCCACAGTCAGGCATACTAACTTGATTCTAACAGAATGATGTCATTTTGGTCCTCTTTGAGAATGAATGATGGGAGCCAAGATGGCAGAGAATAGATAAGACTTTGTCTGAGCTCTTCCTGATTTCCTTCAGAATCCACACCAAATCAAGCCTCTGAACAAATTTTGGACTGACAGAACCAACAAATATTTGGAGTGTAACACATCTCCTGCAGAGAAAGAAGGACAACACCAATCAACTAGCCAATATGTATTTATGTGCATTATTCATCTATCTTGTACTTCTCTTATTCTTTTCCATTTAAAATCTGTTCTCAGTTTCTTCTTGACTTTATCAAAAACAGAGATCCAGCTCTCCCCCAAGGATTCTCTCTACTTCCAGGAAGGAGTGTATTTCTTTTTCTCCACTGCCATCTTCAGATATTTTTTCTACTACCAACATGAACAAATGTTTTATTTTAACGAGTTCCTTGAAATTATCAATATCACCCTCTTCTCACTTATTTCACTGGCATTCTCTACTGATTCATCCACTTCTTTACTTCATGTACTTCTCTGCCTCTTTTCCCCTTGTCACTGAAAAATAAATCTTTCTCATAGGACACGATTGATCTATCAAATAATTAATACATTGCCCCTTGATCTCCCTACCGATTTTGATGCTATTAACTAAGGAGCTCTACACATTTACCTTCAGCCAATAGAAAAACCTAAGTTTTCTTTCTAACCTTCTCATCACTCCTTTGTATATTTTGGCAACTTTCCATATCTTTAATATGGAGGACCTTTAAAGACTGATATATTTCTTAATTCATGCTACCTTGGGAAGACCATGTAGTTCAGTAAAAAGAGTACTAAATTTGTAGTCAAAGGACACTAGTTCCAAAATTTGCTACTTATGTAACTGTGGGCAAATCATTTTCTCCATTCCTTAATTTCCATATAATCAAGAATATATAATGAGGAAATTGAACTTGAACAGTATGATGCTTCTGAATTCTAAATCTATGCTAATGACCTCCTTCATCAATCTCATTCACTTCATGGTTTCAACTTGTACTTCTAAGCAGATCACTACCTGGATCTGTATTTCCAATTAAAGAATTCTTTCTAATAAACTCCCAGAATTTTATACACTACCTATATAATACACCAAGCATGATATGTTAAAAAACTAAAGTTTTGTATTTCCTTCTAAGTCTGCTACTCATAATTTCATTTCTTCTTTAATGTTATGGACTCTAGAATTTACTCAGTGCCCCATACTCATATCTCTGGGGCTCTATTTGACTTTTTGCTTTGCCTCATTTCTTATATTCAATTAATTACCAACTGCTGTTTATTTTACCTCTGTGTCATTTATTCATTCTTTCCCTTCTTTTTCTTCTCACTTTTTTCACTCTAATACAGATCCCTTTTATGGTTCATCTGGACTATTATAATTACTTCCCAAGACATATTATCACTTCTACTCCACCCTCTTCCTTTAATCTTACCTTTATATCACTGTAAAAATAATGTTTCCTCTGAATAGATCTGGTCATGTCATTCCTTTGCCTAAAAATACTCTATAGATCTCAATATCCAACTGAATAAAATTCAGATACCTTTGTCTTGTGTTTGTCCACAAAAGAATATCAACTATCTTTCCATTTAAAAATATTATTCCCTTTGAAGTATTCTAGGCTTAAGACAAATTGATTATTATCAACTCAATTCTCCCAACAATAGGGTTCTATCCTCTCTTTGCTCATTGCCTAGAATGTCCTCTCTGTTTCTTTGTCTCTTGACTTTGTACTTCAAAATCTGAATCAAATACCACTATAAGCCTTCTCTTTTATGTGAGGTCAGATCTAATTAGTACTTTGCATTGTAACTTTTTAAAACTCTTTGTCCTTATGATATATTATTGTGTATTATAACTATCTGAATCTTGGCCTTGTCTCCATACTGCATGGTAAGTTCAATTCACCATTACTAGGCCCCAGTTTCCTCATCTGTAAAAGGAATGGATAGTTATATAATCTTCAAGATCTCTTCCAACTTTTAGTACTTTCATCCTACATGATGGCAAGGTTGTGCAGTAGAGAAAATCACTGGATTTAGAATTAAATGACATAGGGTCAGAAGCAAACAGTTCCATTTACAATATATTTGAGGGGGTATGTCTCTTCATCTCTTAGAATCTCAGATTACCCATCTGCAAAATGGTAGAGGAAGGAAATGTTAAACTATTTGATCTTTCCAATTTCTTGTAACTTTTATTTGATTTTATATTCCATGTCTTAGGTGAAATTAAACAGAATATCCTTTCTCCACCTTTCCCCCCTAACTACCTACCAGAATATTCAACAAACTAGAAGGACTTAATCCATTTATTTAATGAATGTATCCTTTATATAGAGAATAAAAATCCTAAACTAAAGGAATGAAATTTCCATAGGAAAATTTTCGCCAATAAATGATGTGTAAAGGTGAATTTTGAGGAGTTTAACAGTATTCCCCAAATCAGTTCTCTCATATAATTACTTACCTTGCTGACATTTGTAACCATCAGCCTTTCCCATAGATTTCTACACCATCTTGTGACAAAATTGGGGTTTAGAGTAATATCTGGACTCCCAACTTCATCCATAAATGATTTTATATGGTAGTTGGATAATACTTTAATCATATGGTTTGTCCAAATGGAAGCTATATGTTGCTTAGCAGCAGTAGCTGATAACGCCAACTCTGAGGCTGGCTCAAAGCGGTAACTCAAAACACAGTTCATCAGCTGCAGTGAAAACAATGAGTTTTTCAAAGGATTATATGGCTGTTTTACAGGCAGGTCAGCAGAATCATTATGGTTCCAAAAGTCTCCTGCCAATTGGAGAACATCCTAGTTAACCCCAAGCTTTGACTAAAGGGAATTCAGCAAAGCCAGAACCACACCAGCATGTGATGCACTATTTCTTTGTTTACGATTTTTGTCCGACTTTCAAAGATCTCTGATTGCTGACCACAAGGTACCTTTCTAGTTTGGGCATTGAAATTTATACTTTTTTCTATTTTTTGCTTATAGTAGTTTTTTAATTGTTCCCTGAACATATGTTCGTTCCATCACCACATCTGTGCCAGTACTGTAGGCTGTCTCAAATATTAGATCCCTGACTTTATCTAAAATTCCTTTTCCTTTAGCTCTGTATTTCCTGATGATACACAGCACAAAAGCATGCTTTCTCCTTTAGGGGTAAAGAATATGGTCTCCTATTAAGAAATGCATGGTTGGGAATAGTCTTTACAATGGACACTTCCTATTATCTGATCACTAACCTCTATAGCCAAGAAAAGCCAAAATGGAAAAGGCAAAGAGTAGGAATAGCAGAAAGAGGCCTGGGCTGAGAGGCAAGTATTTGAGGGTCTTTGGATTGCAAACTACTTTCCTTCAGGTCTCAGTTTCCTCATTTGTATAAGTTCCTGACCCTACATTCAAGATTCCTCCTAGTATCTTGAGAAACTGACATCCTATGCTTGCACTTTAGAAATATTTTCCTGCTCAATTCCATTAGTCTTCTTGAGACTAAGGAGGGGGATGGAGGGGAAGAGATGCCCTCTACCAGAACTGGTGTGGTGGAATTTCTATTGGCTTAAAGGCTCAGAACATCACACCAATTTTTCTCAAGTTGTTTATTAGAACACCACTATTCTTCCTAATAAGTCTGGGTGATAATTTGCAAATTTCCCCATATTAATTGAGATTCAAAACTTATTGAATATGCTACTTCTCACCCAAAGTTTAAATTATTATCATGGAATATGAGGATATGTTTCTCCAATGCTATTGGTTCAAGCTCCCATTCTGGTGTGTTATCAATATCAGTTGCCAGAGATTAGGGCTCCTGAATCATGTAATTAATTAACATCAATTAGCTTTTCCAATACCCTAACTACTGTGAAGAAGATAAAGCAAAGTTAGAAACAAAAATCTTTTTCTCAATACATGGGGCACATTTTTCTCCATTCCACATTGGTCATTAGGGATAATGGATTCAAACTTAAGGTGGTTTCTACAAAGTATTTGTCCTAACAAGTGTACTTCCAAATGATGTATAGTCAGTGGATAAATCACTGTAGATTCCTCTTGACTAGCTTCAATTGATATTGGGTCTTATGGGACTCCTGTGTTTCAGCTGACCCCCAAATCTGGCATGGATCCTATATCTAAGACATATGGTTATTCTGGTTTATCAGAGATTAGAAGGTCATAACTCTTTAATTTACTCCTTCAACTAAAAGCAGGAAAAAAAAATTCTGAGAGGTAAAGAGAAGAGATCTTTATGTTGGCTTGTAGAGGGGAGAACTCAAGGTCTCTTCCCTTCTGGATCTTCATATTACATCTGTCTCATTCAAATAAAGCTAGGAAGGAAAGAGGACATACCCTCTTAGTATCCTTTGAATTCATTTTCAATTCTAGCCAATTAAAATGTTTATCACACTGTAAATGAACTAGAAATAGTAGTATTCCTGCTCATGCTCTGAATTGGGTAGTAGATACCTTCTATTATATGTTATCAATCCTTCAAACAAGGAAGTTTCTACATTTGGGCTGGTAGCAAGCAGGGCACACTGTACATGTTCTGTCCACTCACCAGGAGTACCCCTTTCTCCTGTAACATATCCAGAAAAATCTGAACCTGTCAGATGTCTTGGGTGAGACACATAATTTTCCCCAGCCTTACTTCCCTTGTCTGTAAAATGAAAGCTACAGTACTGACCTTTCCAATCCCAAAAGTTTGATATGAGAATACTTTCTATAAAAGATTTAGCAGAACATCTCAGGAGAACTAAGTTCTACTCCTAGTTCTGCCATTAACTCTGATATTGGACAAATCTTATAAATTTCCTAGCCTAAGTTTCCTTATGAGTAAAAAAAAAAATTGTTTGCATTCTGGAGAGTAATTGGGAACTGTGCCCAAAGGGGTATAAAACTGCATAACTTTTGATCCAGCAGTGTTATTATTAGATCTATATCCCAAAGAAATCTTAAAAATGGGGGAAAGGCCCACATGTACAAAATATTTATAGCAGTTTTTTGAGGTGGCAAAGAATTAGAAATTGAGGGGATGCCCACCAGTTGGGAAATGGCTGAACAAGTTGTGACATATGAATGTACTAGAATGCTATTGTTCTAGAGAAGGATGAGCAGATTAATTTTAGAGAGAAAAAAATTGGAAAGACTTGCACAAACTTATGCTAAATGAAAGTGAGTGGAACCAGGAAAACATTGTACACGGTAAGAACATTGTGTGATGATCAACTATGAATGACTTATCAATGCTCAGCAATACAGTGATCAAAGATAATTTCAAAAGACTTGTGATGGTAAATGGCATCCACCTCCAGGGAAATAACTATGGAGACCTGAATGCGGGTGAAAGCACACAATTTTCACTTTTTTGTTTTTGTTTTTTTTTCCTTTCTAGTGGTTTTCTTCTTTTCATTTGATTCTTCTTTCTCAAGATGATTAATGTGAAAATATCTTTAATATAATTGTATATGTATGACCTATATTGGATTGATATTGGATTGCTTGCTGTCTTGGGAAGGGAGGAACAAAGGAGAGAGGGAGAAAAACTTAAAACTCAAAATTTTATAAAAAAAAACAACATTGAGAATTATCTTTACATGTTACTAGGGGGAATTAAGTATTACAAAGTGGAGAAAATTGATGGTTTGGGCTAGATGATCCTTAAGTTCCCATCCAATACTCACAGTCTGAGTGTAACTGATGTCTTTTTTGGTGACCTGTTCTGTTGTTACTTAGTGGAATTGAACTGTCTTTGATATTTTACTTCAACCAGAAGTGAAATCTGAGTGTATGACAAGGTGACATATATGACAAGGTGATTAAAAAAAAAACTCATAGAATCTATAAGAGCAATGTGTTAGAATTAATTTGTTACTCCCTTTGAGACCATTCATTTGGATTTACAACTTGGTCCTGAGTTTCCCTGCATGGCTTAGATTTAGTTCTTGAGGAAAATGTATTGCTTTGGTTATTTTTTCTTGTCTTTTCTCTAGTGATGTATGTAAAGCTCGTGGGACCTCACCAGGCAAACCAGAAGTAGGAAGGTCTGGCTGGCATTCCCAGCAAAGATCATTTTTCCACCATTCCTGACTGGCAAGGCTTAAATATTAATGATTAAAAAGCAAAAAGGAACATTCTATATACACATATACATTCATAATGACATACTCATATGCACAAACATACATGATAAGAAGGCAAAAAGAAACACATCTTTACATGTACATGTATAATTTCACAATGTCCTAATATACTTCTACATGTGCAGATACATGCTCATGCAAACACAATGTATTACCATGATATGTATTAATACTCCCTTGTGCACTTTCTATACCCCCCAAACTATTCTAATAGATGCTCGCTCTTACCCAGCAACCCATTCCTGTGTCAGCCCATTTCATATCAGTTATCTCCCTTCTCTGGAATGCCTCTTCAAACACTTAGAGCCCTGCAAGTCTTGTCTCAAAGCCTTTTATTGTTTTGTTTTGTTTTGTTTTGATCACTATAGTTAGTGCTATTCATGTCCCAGCCTCACTCCCAAAATACTCCTTTATTTTTATATAGCAAATATTTTATATTTATATATCCATTTACGGTCTGTATTCCCTATTATAATTTAAATTCTTTCAAGTTACATATTAAAATGCCAAATGTCATTAGAACATGACAATTACAGAGACAGATTTTTTTCTGGGGCCAGTGAACTTGTGCATGTATACACATGTGTGTACACACATGCATGCATGTACAGTTATACATTACCTATGTTTGTACACATCATATGGATATAAGTACATATGTATATACTTATAACTATATCACACATAAATAAACTGACATTTATTCTCTCTCTCACACACATACATATATTATTTTGTAATTCTCTTTCTTGCTTGCTCTTTCTATCTCTCTGTCTCTATCTTTCTATCTCTGTCTGTCTCTCTGTCTTTATATATATACATGTATATGTATATATATGCATTTACAAAATTCTTTGTATTTTATTCATTTACAAAAATATTTTTTCATCTCATACAAAGAGGTTAAAAAGTTCTACTCTTAGATGATCTTATTGGGTTAATAATTCTTTGCATTAGAGGTATCTAAGTGAATAGTGCATTTCTACAAAGTCACAGAGACCTGGACTCAAATTCTGATTCTGACACTTATTACATATGTGAAACTAGTTCAAATCACTTAAACTTCTTAGGCCTCATTTTCCTTATTTGTAAAATAAGGCAGTTAAATAGAAATCTTCCATGATCCTTTTCAATTCCCAATCTATTAAGCTTTGGCTCTGTTATCCTTGTATTCCCAGTGTCTGGGAAATAGTGTAATACATATTTAGTGAGCTGATTTAAATTGAATGCTTATATAGTTTAATATACACTTAAACTATCTAAAAATGTTTCAATATACACAATCTTACAGATATTCTCATATATGTATTGCCCTTTTGTTCACATGCATTCTTACAAAAGGAATCCTGCACACTGTAGCCAAGAAGCTTGCTTTTAAAGTACAAGAGCATTTTGGAGTTTTATTGAGAGTCCATCCAAATGGCAGATCTTATAAAGGTTCTGACTTGGGGAAGAGAGGATGAAAAATAACCAGCAGCCTCCTCACATGGAAAACCTCAATGAGAATAGTAAGTAAGGCAAGAAGCCAGAGAAGGGAGTAAATAGGATCTGGAATTGAGCATCCAAACTGGACAGGTTGGGTATCCAGATGGCAAAAAAGAAACACACACACACTCACACAAGTAGAGTATCCAGTTTGAACAGTTGAAAAGTTTCATTTCATTAAAATACATTTCTGCAATGCAGTCTGGAGAGAAAGTCTGGGCTGTCCCCAGTTAATTGGCAGGGCTTTGATTTGGTGTGGCAGAGGTGCCTTGGATCTCTAGGCATAATTCAGCAAAGAGATGTAGGCAGCAAGACTGTCAAAGCTTGGGACTGGGGCTCCCCATGAGGCACGCTTCAAGCTGAGGTGAGTAGACAGACGGCAGAGAGAATTCCTCTCCTTTCCCCTGTCGGTCACAAGCCTGCCAAGCCACAGCTTGGAGACCAGCCTGACAGGATTTAAAACTGCCACCAGAAAAGGGCCAAATGGAAGGCAGTGGAGATGAGACAGGATGGGAGGTGACGTGGGACAAAACAGGAGCTTGTTTCCAAAACATTATTTGGCAAAAGAGAGACTCCATCAAGATGTCAGGTAAATTACACAAAAAATAAATTGGTTCTATCCAATAGAATTTATCTACTTTTAACATCTTTGAATATTGATGGGCTACTATCTATATGCAACTCATATTCACAGACTCTAAATAGAAAGGACCTTAGTGGCCATCTCATTCTCTACTTCCTGACTTAGCACGTTGGGGAAATCCAAATCATTGGGAAGATTTTTAATTAGTTATTGATTGCTACAAAGGGCCGAAATAATCATAATTGTGGGCAGAATATTGGACTCTAAAACAGCCAATCAGTGCTGGTTATCTATGAATTTTTGTCACCGAAATGACAGACATTCAGTTTAGAATATCTGCCCAGATACAGAAAACAGGTAGAACTTTGAACTGATTATTTTGTTCATTTCTCATTCCTGGAACAAATACCATGACTGATTGAACACAGTGAAACAAATGATAGTTCAAAAACATTAGAATTATAAAGGAGTCTTTAGAGATCATTTCATTCAGGTCTTTCATTTTACATTTGAAAAAACTGCTTTCAGAGAGGACACAACTTAACATCTCCACAAAGTTAGTAAGTAGCAGAAATTTCATTAAAGCCATGTCCCCTGAAACCAAATACTTATTTTCTTTTTTTATGTTTTCTTTATTTTATTTTTAACTCATGGAACAAAGACAGAATTTCCATAACATAAAATAATAAAAATATAGTTGCACACGAAATGGAAAGCTATTATGTACAACTTGGTATTCTGTTAAATATATATAATAAAATTACCATGGAAATAATAAACAGATAATAAAAATTATCAGATTACTTTAAACAAAATTTTACTCAAGATATTTTTCTGAATGAATAAATGAATCAACTTAGCTAAATTTTACCTTGGATAAAGTGTCTTTTTTCAATTCTAAGCTAACTCAGCTTCATTATAAAACAGTACATACACTTTGATCAAACAGTATTACTACTGGATCTGTATTCCCAAGAGATCATAAAAGAGAGAAAAGAAACTACATGTGCGAAAATGTTTGTAGCAGCTTTTTTTTTTTCTGTAGTGACAAAGAATTGGAAAATGGATGAATGACCATCAAGGGATTACTGAATAAGTTATGATATATGAATATAATAGAATATTATTGTTTTATAAGAAAAGATGAGATGATTTCAGAAAAAAAAACTTAGACTTACATAAACTGATGCTGAGTGAAGTGAGCAGAACCAGGAGAATATTGTAAATAGTAACAGCATGATTATGTAATGATCAAGAAATGAGGCTCTACATCACTATTTATCAGAGAAATGCAAATTAAAGTAAATCTGAGGTACTACTACTCACTTCTCATATTGGCTAAGATGATAGGAAAAGATAATGATGTATGTTGGAGAGGATGTGGGAAAACTGGGGCATTAATACATTGTTGTTGGAGTTGTGAACTGATCCAGCCATTCTAAAGAGAAATTTGGAACTGTGCTTAAAGGATTATCAAACTGTGTATACACTTTGACCCAGCAGTGTTTCTACTGGGCTTATATCCCAAAGAGATCATAAAAGAGGAAAAGGGACCCACATGTGCAAAAATGTTTGTTTGTACTCCTTTTTGTAGTGGCAAGAAATTGGAAACTGAATGGATACCCATCAATTGGAAAATGGCTGAATAAATTATGGTATATGAATGTTATGGAATATTATTGTTCTATAAGAAACGATCAGCAGGATGATTTCAGAGAGACCTGGAGAGACTTGCATGAACTGATGTTGAGTGAAACGAGCAGAACTAGGAGATCAGTGTACATGACAACAACAAAATTATATGAAGATCAATTCTGATTGACATGGTTCTTTTCAACAATGACATGTTTCAGGCTAGTTCCAATGATCTTGTGATGAAGAGAGCTATCTACATTCAGGAAGAGAATGTCGAACAAAGTATAGTTTTTGTTGTTGTTTGTTTGCTTTCTCTTTCTCATGTTATTTTTTCCCTTTTGGTCTGGTTTTTCCTACATTATATGAAAAATGTGGAAATATGTTTTAAAATATTGTACATTTATAACCTATATAGATTTCTTGTTGTCTTGGGGAGGAAGGCAGTTACTGAAGGAGGGAGAAAATATTTGGAAGACAAAATATTACAAAAAAATGAATATGAAAACTACTTTTCACATATTTGGAAAAAAATAAAATACTATTGAAAAGAAAAAAAAAAGTTGAATGATTTTTAGAATGGAACTTTGTTGTCATTTCATTTATGTCCAACTCTCCATGACCCCATTTGATACTTTTCTGGAAAAAAAAACTGAAGTAGTTTTCCATTTCCTTCTCCAGTTCATTTTATAGATGAAGAACTAAGGCAAACAGAGTTAAATTATTTGTCCATGGTCACACATACTAAATGTCTAAGACTGAATTTGAACTCAAATCCTTCTGATTCCATGGCTTGCACTCTATGTACTGTACCATATAGCTACCCTGGGATATGAAATTCTAAACAAGGAAAAACATGACAAAAGTATATTTAGCTACCTTCAATGGGTTTAATTGCCTGGACAGGAGAAATTTACAGTAAGGTATTGGGAAAATTAGTAGATATAATTCCTAAGCTAATGTAAATAAATATGTAAATGACAGAGTCATACAGACTTGAAAAAAATACAAATATCCCAGCATTCATAAAGTGGAAGAGGATCAAATCTGTTCGTTATAAGCTAATGTACTTGACTACTTCTGGACAAAAGCCTTGGATTTTTTATTAAAGGAACGGCTTGTGGGTATTTAGTAATGGAAGAAACAACTCATAAGCACTAGCTTGGTTTTTTGGGGGAAAAAAAGTAATACTGGATTTTTTCAGTGTTCTAAGAAATTCTTGAAAATCTTGTGTGTGGGGGGGCGGAGCCAAGATGGCGAACTGCGGACAGCTTTCTCTGTGAACTCCCTCCGACATTCTCTCAAACCCAGACAAAGTAAGCCTTAAAACTGGTTTCCGAGTGAGGTCCTCGCCAAGCATTTGGACTACAACGCACTTCTATAAAAGATCTACCTTGAAAGAACTCCGGAGAAGGTTAGCCTCAGG
>JAJPUD010009251.1:3117-32219 GCA_023553655.1 Myrmecobius fasciatus | reverse complement strand
GTTCACCTGAAGCATAATAGATTCTGCTCCAGCCTTTTACCTTCACCTGGTATGTAATTCAATGTTTTAGATGTGTTTCTTGTATACAACATATTGTTGGATTCTGTTTTTTAATCCAGTCTGCTATCTGCTTCTGCTTTAAGGGAGAGTTCATTCCATTCACATTCACAGTTAAAATAACTAATTCTCTATTTCCTGCCATCTCATTTACCCTAGCTTATGCTTTTCTCTTTCTTATCCCCTTTCCCTCCTCCCTACTATTTTGCTTTTGAAAACCACTTCCCTCAAACAATCCTTCCCCTTTAGAGCCCCACCCACCCCTTTTTTCCCCCTTTCCCTCCTGTTTCCTTATAAGTATGTCTATTATTCCCTCTGAGCCAAATCTGATGAGATGGAGATTAACCCAATTCTCATTCCCTTCCCTTTTCTCCCCTCAATCATTATAGGTGTTCTTTGCCTCTACATGTGATGTAATTTCCCTTATTTTACTTCCTTTTCCTTTTCTTCAGTGTTATCCCTTTTCTACCTCTAGTTTCTTTTTCAGTTTATCATATCATAATAATCATATAATCACAACAAACATATCATAATAATCATAAAATCACAGTAATCATATCATAATCATAATGTAATAATAGATTCATAAAATCAACCCTCATTCTATAAGTATAACATAAATATAGTTCTCAAGAGTTTTTTTTTTCTTGTTACTTTTTTATGTTTCTCTTGTGTTCTGTGTTTGTAGATCAAATTTTTTGTTCAGTTCTGGTCTTTTCAGTAGAAATAGGTGAAATTCTCCTATATCATTGAATGACCATCTTCTTCCCTGGAAGATAATGGTCATTCTAGCTGGGTAATTTATTCTTGGCTGTAATCCAAGTTCCTTTGCCCTTCGGAATATCGGATTCCAGGCCCTACGATCCTTCAAAGTAGAAGCTGCTAGGTCCTGTTTGATCCTAATTGTGGCTCCCCGATATTTAAATTGTTTCTTTCTGGCTTCTCGTAATATCTTTTCCTTGGTATGATAGTTCTGGATTTTAGCCACGATATTTCTGGGGCACTTAATTTTTGGGTTTCTTTCAGGAGGTGATCGGTGGATTGTTTCAAGGAGTATTTTGCCTTCTGGGTCTAAGATATCAGGGCAGTTTTCTTTTATGATTTCCTGGAAGATAGTGTCCAGGTTCTATTTTTCATCATGGCTTTCAGGAAGCCCTATAATCCTTAGATTGTCTCTCCTAGATCTATTTTCCAGGTCAGTTGTTTTTCCTAGGAGATGTTTCATGTTTTTCTCTATCTTTTCATTTTTTTTTGTTTTTGTTGGACTGATTCTTGAAGTCTTGATGAGTCATTCATTTCCAATTGTTCGATTCTAATTTTTAATGTCTTATTTTCTTCAGTTACTGTTTTTAGTTCCTTTTGCAATTGACCAATTACATTTTTTGTTCATTGCATTCTTTTTCCATTTTTTTCTATTTTATTTTCCAGTGATCTCATTTCATTTCCCCATGTTTCTTCTAACTCTCTTTTAAGATTTTTTATGCAATCTTCAAAGAAAGCCTTGTGACATGGAGACCAGTTTATGTCTCTCTTTGGAGCTTTTTCTGGAGTTGCTTTACTTTTAGGGGCCTCAGGATTTGAGGTCTGTTCTTCCCTCTCTCTAGAAAAGTTGTCTATGGTGAGAGCTCTTTTTGGTTTTTTATTCATTTTTTTTAAAGGTGTGAGGTCTGTTTATGGCAAAGGTGGGACAGCTGCTTTAATTTGCCCTGGGGCAGTTCTGCTGATTGAGTTATTTGAGGAACTGGGCAGCTCCTCTGATTGAATTATTTCTGGTGCTGATCAGTCCTGTTGATTGATTGATTTCTTTAAGGTGCTGTGTAATGGCAGCTAGGTCCGATGCTCATCAGGGGTTCAATGGTTCACAATCTATCCCCCTCAAAAGGCAGACCCTCCAAACCACCTGCCCACAATCAGGACAGATTGGTCCAAGAGGCCAGCAGAAGACTCCCAGGTGTGTGAAAAGCACAACACTCCCACTCCTGTTCCGACTCCTGTTCCATCTCCGTGCTCCAGCTCCCTGCCCCAGTCTCCCTGTGCTGCAGTCTGGGTTCAGCAGACCACCCCCCTGCCCAATTAAAACAGACCTGTTTTGAGGTTCTTCCAGAGTATCTTCTTCTAGAATCGTGTTGTTCTCCAGATATTGTGGATTTTTTTGCTTCAAAATCAGTCTAGAGGCTTCGTATGTTGTTGGTTTGAGGGGAGGTTAGAGGAGGTTACAGAGACTCCTGTCTGATCTCCGCTACCATGGCTCCACCCCTGGAAGGAAGTCTCCCACTCACTCTTAATTAATCAGTCAACAAGCTTTTATTAAATTTCTGTGTAATGGGCACTTTCCTGGGTTCTGTGGACACAAAACCAGGATGAAATGATGCCTAATTTCAATAATCTGACATATTTTATATTATGTTGAGAGAAATAACATATATACTCCAGAGTTCCATGTAACTAAAATAGATGAGAGGTCATTGTCACATGGGGATATATTTCCATTAACTATTGGTATATTGAATGTATTTTAGTATCAGATTTACTAGTTATTACTTCAGTGATCTTGGAAAAGATAACATCTATGAGTCTGTTTCCCCTCTTCCCTTTAAAACAATACTATATCACTGTGGCTTACCTTAGCACTGCTATTAGCTTTACATGACTATGTGGGACTTCTTTGAACACATACATCTAAGTGTTATAAAATGGAAACATTATTATTTCAGTCATCTGTTTTGATGGATTTCACATAGAAATATTTCTGGGATAAGTAACTCTTATTATTACTTTATATTTTATTTTTGATTGACTATTGCAGGTGGATGAAAATAACTGATAGTTTTTGATTGAATGAAAGAACATAGAGAGAAAATCTTATCTTTTCTGATCTCATTGAAAGGGACTTTAGGACAGTTCTGGTAGATGACAGAATGACAGAGATGATTCATAGGCACAAAAATTTTAATGCAGTTCTACATTTTCATAGTCTTATGAACTCAATACTGTACCAAGTCTTTTGGGAATTTGGTATCCTAATAATACAAGAAACATTTATTTAGTGCCTACTATGTTCCAGACCCTGTGCTAAACACTAGGTATATAGTTAATAAAAAGAAAAACAGTCCTTGTATTCAAAGAGTTTTCAACAAAAACCAATCATGGAAGACAACGCACAAAAGGAGTTAAGAAAGTGAGGAAAGAGTGGGAGCATCATTTTCTGTGGAATTGAAAGCAGACAGAACAACAGATGCATAGTGAAATGAGCCAGAGAGTTTGGTTTCTGCCCTCTAGAAAGAAAGGCATTTAGAAGAGTTTCGTACTCTTTCTCTCATATGGTCTTAATTTCATCTGCTATGTCTGTATATTGTGAGGACTTTACATCTTATTTGGTTTAAATGTTATGTGTATTTATTACACCATTATCTATGAAAATATTGTTTGCAAATTCCTCAGTGAATTGATAATGTTATGTGTGGAAGAATGTGAGCAACAGTTTTATCTCTAATAATAATAAAATTCCAGAACCATTTATTTAATAAATTTCAAGTGATATTTTTGGTCTTGGATTCATAATACAAACATTTGTTATATGAAACTTTTTTTAATTGAAAGTTTCTCATATATAATTGTAGCTACTTGATCATGACTTTCCAGGAATTTTATCAGAACTAATTTTTTTGTAATCTACAATGAATGATTTTTGCCATTTTCCTGCCAAGTTTGCATAAACAAATAAGCTATGATTTCTAAATAAGGAGTTTTTTTTTAACTGTAGGTATCATTGACCTGCTACACTATCACTTTAATGAAGACATCCACTGTGTAAAGAAATCTACTTAACTAATCCATTAATTAACATTTGTGATATTCTTATTCAAGTGTCTGTGTGTATTGATTATGAAGGGCCTTAAGATTACATTCTCAGATCTTGGTGATTTCACAGGCTTAATTTCTGAATAAACCAATATGAATTACCATTCACTAAAGCTGTATAGTTTCAATAGGTGGCCTTTAAAAAATTCTCTGAAAGCGAAGACTTCTTTCAAAAATAATTTATCCCTTTTTAATGCCTAGGGAGCACAGTGAATACTGGGCATGCAATCAGGGACACATCTATCCAAGATGAAATCTGACCTTAGATACTAGCTATGCGACCTTGGACAAGTCACTTAATACTGTTTGCTTCAGTTTCCTCATTTATAAAATGAGCTAGAGAAGGAAATGGCAAATTACTCCAATAACTTTGCTAAGATGACCCCAAATGGGGTCATGAAGAATCAAATATGGATAAAACAACCAACAACAACAGAAAGGGAGAAAGAACAAAATTCTGTATAATGAGTTATAACATAATTAAGTTCAAAGCTTTTAGTATTTGTTTTTTCTCTGTTGCTGGTGATTATTTTTCCGCTGATGAAGATTTTAATTTCTCCATTTCTTAGTAGACTGCATTCATTACTTCTCTCTCCCTATCCCTGATCAAACCCTTCCCCTTACCACATATTGATCAACTCTCTAGTAATGAGCATTTCCATACTTTGTTGTACTGGTCCTCAACTGGCAGAAATAACATTACTCAACAGAACTCATGTGCAAGGTCATTCCAACCTGATAAGTCCTGCCAGAACTTATCTTATGCTGGAACAACCCTCCAGAATGTCGTCACTGCCATTTTCCATAATGAGATACCAAAGGGAGACTTTAATGGAGGAGCAATATCAAAGCTGTACATTATGCCATTATTGGTTAGAGGTTGCCCTTCATTCAAATTATTGTTGGTCATTTTAGAATTCACAGTATTGTTCTTCATTCATAAATCTCATCAGCCATAGGAAATTTGGCATGTGAAATGTCAGCTTAAATCTGCATGTGAAATATCAACTCATGCTCTTGAAAAGCATTGTCTCCTACATTGAAGTATAATTTCTTTCATGAACTATCCTTTCTCTATTTCTGTTTAATTTCAGTGTCAAATTTCACTAACTTCATTTGGATGAAGAGTTATAAAAATGTTGCCAAAATCAATACATTATACCAATATTCCATGAACATAATTTCAAGATAGAAATGGATTAGAAAAGAAACAGAGATGTAGCATAAAATCTTGTTTGGCCTTAGGGGCATTTTCCATACATTTTAAAGCTATTCCAATTTGGTTCATTCATTTTTTAGTGGGGGGATCATTTATGACTCTGTGTAAGAAAGAAATTATCATCAATTTTCTTTGTATTTTTTAAAAGTAGCACAAGAAATCTTCCTATTTCCAGCCCATCTTGTCAGATATCTTGGTTTAAACTCAGTCCTATTTTCTCTAACATGACCTCTTAGTTTTTGTGTTTTCTGTTTCTATTATGAGACCACTACATCTGTAATTGATAAGGATTGCCAGGCAATTCATTCCATTTGTTATGCTAAAGTTGTATGTTAGTGTAACAGGGGATGGGGCCCATGATGGCCAATCTGCACAGGAATTTAAAACAATCCCATTTGTTTTTATCCTTAAGTTTTCCCAGAGTACAATAATATTTGTTTCATGGAAAATTGGTTAAATGGAAGAAAGTACCCAGGTTTGAGAGTCAGATAGGCAAGACACTGGTTTTGAGTCCAGTTCCTTACACTTAGGTGACATAAGACTGTGGCAAAATAGTTTGTCACTCTGAGTCTTAGTTTATTCATTTGTAAATAAAAGTGGTATTTGCTCTGCCAAACTCACAGGGATGTGTGCAGACCAAAAGATCAAAGATCAAAAGCTATAATTTATAAAAATAGGACTGATTAAGTTTTAAACACCATAGAGAAGTAAGTTATCATCACCATTACCACCACCACCACCACCACCACCATCATCATGGATTTTATCCAATGTACAAGGTCACAGGTTATCATTGATATTCTAAAGGTATTATATATTAGAAAATTATTTCATTATTTTTAAGAGTCTGTATTCTCACAATATATTTAAATGGAAGAGGGGAAAAGGATAAACAAATATATATGTATATATACATATATATGTATGTATATATATAACATATTATGTACTCATCACTGTTTTAAGCACAAAAACCCCCAAAAGGTAGATGCTGATATTATCTCCATTTTACAGATAAGGAGACAAAAGCAGAGGTTAAATGTCAGATGCCACATTTGAAGTCAGGTCTTCCTGACTGAAGGCTCACTCCTCTATTTCAATGCTCTTTTCACTATTAAGAATAGGGTGCAGGGGAGAGTCAATTCACCTTTCCCCTACTCATCTCTAGCCAAAATAACAACTCTTTTGCAGATGGAGTGAGAAAATATTAATTGGAAACTAAATAATCTAATCCTAAAGAATAAGTGGATGAAACAGCAAATCATAGAAACAATTGATAATTTCATCCAAGAGAATGACAATAATGAGACAACATACCAAAATTGATGGAATGCAGCTAAAGAAATTCTTAGAGGAAATTTTATCTCTCTAGACACTTATGTGAAATGAATTGGGCATGCAGCTACAAAAGCTAGAAAAAATAAATTAACCCCCCCAATTAAATATCAAATTTGAAATTCTGAATATAAAAGGGGAGATTAATAAAATTAAAAGTAAGAAAACTATTGAACTAATAAACAAAACTAGGAATTGTTTTTATGAAAAAAAAACAACAAAATAGATAAAACTTTAGTTAATTTAATTAGATAAGGTAAAAAATAAAATCAATTTGACAGTATCAAGTGAAGAGGAAATTGAAGCAATAATTAGATACCATTTTGCCCAACTGCATGTCAATAAGTCTGATAACCTCAGTGAAATGGATGAATATTGATAAAAATATAGATTGCTTAGATTAATAGAGGAGGAAATAAATTATTTAAATAGTTACATTTTAGAAAAATAAAATTAACAAGCTATTAATGAAATCCCTAAGGAAAAATATCCAGGGCCAGATAGAATTCCAAGTGATTCTACCAAACTTTTAAAAAACAATTAATTCCAAAACTTTGTGAACTATTTGGAAAAATAGGGAAAGAAGGAATCCTATGAAACTCCTTTTATGACACAAATATGGTGCTGGTACATAAATCAAATAGAGTGAAAACAGAGAAATAAAATTATAGACCAATTTCTCTAAAGAATATTAATGCAAAAGTCTTAAATAAAATATTAGTGAAGAGATTACAGCCAAGTTATCACCAGGATAATACTCCATGACCCATCAGGATTTATATCAGGAATGAAAGGCTTGTTCAATATTAGGAAAATTATTAGCATAATTGACTATATCAACAACAAAATTAACAGAAATCATACAATTTCCCAGTAGTCAGAAAAAAGCATTTAACAAATTCGAACACCCATTTCTATTAAAAACATTGGAGATTATAGCAATTGATAAAATTTTTCTTAAGATAATCAGGAGCATCTATCTAAAACCATCAGCAAGCATCATATGTAATGGTGCTAAATTAGAAGCATTTCAGTTAAGACAGGGGGTAAAACAAGGTTATCCACTATTACCATTACTATTCAATATTGCATTAGAAATGTAAGGTTTAGCAATGAGAAGAAAAAGAAATTAGAGCAGGTAATGAGACAAACATTATCACTTTGCAGATGCTATAATAGTTTACTTAGAGAATCCTAGGTAATCACCAAAAAACTACTAGAAATAATTATAAACTTTACCAAAGTTGCAGGATACAAAATAAAATACAAGTAAATCATCAGCATTTCTATGTTACCAACAAATCCAAGAGCAAGAGATACAAACAGAAATTCCATTTAAAATAACTGTAGATAATATAAAGTAACAATTACAAAACACTTTCCACACAAATTAAGTCAGAATTGGAAGAATATCAAGTGCTCATGGGTAGATCAAGATAATATAATAAAAATGAAAATTCTACCTAAATTAATCTAGTTATTCAGTGCCAAACCAATAAAACTTCCAAGAAATTACTTTCCAGAGCTAGAAAAAATAATAACAAAGTTCATCTGGAAAAATAAAATGTCAAGAATTTAAATGAAATTAGTGAAAATAAAACACAAGTGAAGGTAGCCTGGCTGTATTAGATCTGACTATATTATAAAGCAGCAGTCACCAAAACCATTTAGTACTGGCTAAGCAATAGAGTACCTGATCAGTGAAATAGGTTAGACTCACAAAAAATCAATAGTCAGTGATTATAGTAATATAGTGTTTCATAAACACAAAGACTCTACCATCTGGGATAAGAATTCACTATTTGACAAAAATTGCTAGGAAAATTGGGAAGTAATATGGTAGAAACTAGGTATTGAACAACACCTAGCACCCTATACTAAGAAAATGTCAAAAGGGATTCATGATTTAAACAAAGGAATACATAAATTATAAGTAAATTAGGAGAACAGGGATAGTCTACCTCTCAGATCTGTGAAGAAGGAAAGAATTTATGACCAAAAAAAGAACATAGAAAACTATGAAATGTAAAATGGATAATTTTGATTGTATTAAATTAAAAGAGTTTTTTTTTCCAAACAAAATCAAAGATTAGAAGGGAAGCAGCAAACCGGGGAAAATTTTTACATCCAAGAGTTCTGATAAATGCCTAATTTCTGAAATAGATAAAGAATGGACTCAAAATTATTATAAGAATAAAAGCCATTCTCCAATTGATAAATGGTCAAAGGATACGGACAGATAATTTTCAGATAAAGAAATAAATATCATTTAAAATGTTCTAAATCACTATTAGAGAAATTCAAATTAAGACCACTCTGAGGTACCATTACACATCTCTCAAAGTGGCTAAGATGACAGGAAAAGATAATGATTAACATTGGAGGCAATGTGGGAAAACTGGGACATATGTTATTGATGGTGTTGTGAACTCATTTAGCCATTCTGGACAGCAATTTGGAACTATGCCCAAAGGGCTATCAAATTGTGCTTACTCTTTGATTTAGCAGTATTTTTACTGGGCCTGTATGCCAAAGAAATCATAAAAATGGGGAAATGACTCATATGTGCAAAAATATTTGTAGCAGCCCTTTTTGTAGTGGCAAGAAACTGGAAACTGAGTGGATGCCCATCAGTTGAAGAATGGTTTAATAAATTATCGTATAAAAATGCTAAAGAACATTATTGTTCTATAAGAAACAACCAACAGAATGATTTCAGAAAAACCTGGAGAGATTCACATGAACTGATACTAAGTGAAATGAGTAGAACCAAGAGAACATTATACACAGCAGCAATGAAATTATACTACTATCAATTCTGATGGACATGGCTCTTTTCAACAATGAGGTGATTCAAGCCAATTCCAACATACATGTGATGGAGAGACCATTTGCATCTAGAAAGAGAACTGTGGGGACTGAATGTGGATCACAAAATAACATTTTCACCTTTTTGTTGTTATTTGCTTGCTTTTTATTCTTTCTCATTTTTTTTCTTTTTGATCTGATTTTTCTTGTGCAGAATAATTGCACATATTTAATCTATAGTGGATTACTTGCTTCTAGGGCAGGAGGTGAGGAGAAGGGAGGGAGGAAAATCTGGAGCACAAAGTTTTAGAAGGGTGAATGTTGGAAACCATCTTTGCAAATATTTTGAAAGTAAAAAAGTTGTTATTTAAAAAAAAGAAGATGGAGTGGAACTAAATGTGTATCTTATTTAAGGAAGCAGCTTTCTATTGTTATTAGTTGAGTCTCTTTTATTCAAAACTGACATGACTCCTAAAAACACAACATCATCCCTCCTGTTATCCTAGATTAGTCCAGAGTTTAGTTTTTTGAAATAGTAATAGTTCCATAACCTTTAGAAGTAGCTTATATAGAAAGTAGGGATATAATTCTATGCAACCTGAAAGTAGAACGTAGGAAATAAAAGAAACCTTTCAAGAACACTGCCATCACTCTTTCCTTCTGGCATTTAAAAAATAAGATTGCAACACATTGACATTCTTCTCTATTATCTATATCTATATTACTATATACCATATATACTATATTACTAAATTTCTGGATGATATTTCTGTTTTTTCTTGATTATACTAAGTTATAAATGTCCTTCACAGCCTTCCCACATGTTGGCAAGTACTCAATAAATTGGTCTATCCCTCTTTCTTGAGCAATGAGATCTCTTTTTCCAATGAGATTAAAGTAGTAAAGATACCTCTTATTCCTGGCTTAAAGATCCTTAGTCACTGACTAACAAATTAAGTTGATAACCTAGTCTAAGCTCAGAAATGTGACCTTAATACAACATTAGAGGAGCAAGCATTGATTTTGAGTGTAGTATCTTTGTTCAAGGGCTGACTTTGCTACTTACTAACTAAATGAAATCAAACAAATTTCCTGAACTTCATGTTCCTCATCCATATGATGATTAGAACTCAGAAAACCTGAGTTCTAATCTCAGGTGTGTTATTTCATGATTGTATGGAAAGTTCTTTCCTCTTTAGAAACATAAACTGCCCCCTCTAGAAAATGAAGCATTTAGAATCCCATAATCCTTAAAGACTCTTTCATTTCTATATTATTGATGACCCTCAGATTGGTGCAGTGACTGGAATTCTAGAATTAAGGCCCAAATGAATTCAAATATTTACCAAATACTTACTGACTGTGTCACTGGATAAGTCACATAGCTTCTGAATATAATATTACTTGCCTCACAGCATAGTTATGAATAACAAATAAGATAATATTTGTAAAAAGTGTTTAGTACTGTTCCAGACACATAGAGGATGATATGTAAATAATTATTTCTTTCCCTCCCTAGTCTCCATTTCTTCATCTGTAAAATGAGAAGCATAATATTTATACTAGCTACCTCACATGTAGAGAATTAAGAATGAAAAGTAAATGTCAAAGCATCATTTCAATGCTAAAACAAATCAAAAACAAATGAAAAAGCACTTAAGTGCTTAATATCTTCCAAGAGTTAAGATATAGAACTATCAGTCTTGAATCTATCAACATTCTGTGTCTGAAATTCTAAGTCTGTATAAATAGGAACTACATGTTCAACAGAGATTCAATGAGAAATTAACTAGATCTTTTTTGATCTCCTTCTAGCTCCTTGTTTATATCTTTCTTAAATCCCGATGATCTATTGGATCATGTCAGTTACCTTTTAGTGTCTTATCTATCTCGTGGACTATAAGTTCCATAAAGGCAGGGACTATGTGTCATCTCAACTTTGTAGCTATCCTTGGCACCCAGAATAGTGTTCTGTACAAATTAAGTGCTTCCAGCACTCTTGATACTCTTATCAGGGATAAACTCAAGCTGAAAGACTGATGTGTTGTTGGTGTTGTTGTTGTTGCTGTTTGTCCTACATTCCTGAAGAATGTCATGATGTCAGACAGATGATGGCCTAACATTCATGTGAATTGGATTTAAGTGAGGGAAGGCTGGGCAAGGTCACCTGCCTCACTTTCCCATCCACAACCATCTGGATTCAGTGGCAAGACATAGATCAGAGGAATGGAGAAGGCCCTGGATGAAATGGGAGGCCTTGGCCTTTGTTATACAACTGGTAAGAACTGTCTTGGACCACATCAGGATTCATGACTTTCAATTCAAATGATAAAGACAGAGAATATTTCCAACTAATCATAGGAGGTGATTTACCAAGAGTCAAAACTCTACCAAGTATCTGAGGCAGGATTAGAACTCATCCTTCTGATTTCAAGTTTAGCTTTTTATCCACTACTAATAAAAATAACTATTGTTTACATAGCTCTTTAAGATTGGCAAATGATCTAAAATATAATAATTCATTTTATTCTCACAACAATGGTATAGGGTGACAGCTACTATTATCCCCATTCTGCAGATGAGGCAACTGAGATTGAGAGACATTTAAGTGACTTGCTCTGGGTTACACAACTAGGAATGAGGTAGGATTCAAATTTAGATGCTCTTGACTTCAAATCCTGAGCTCTATCAATAAATTCTATTAATAAGCACCACAGAGCTGCCTCATATTACTTCACCTGGCTTCCTATTGAACCAACTGTTTATAGAATTATTATTTTTAATAATTATTATTATTATTGTCACTTTGTTCCTTTCCCTGAAGTCTTTATTACTTTATAAAGAAACTTGACTTATTTTGTTTATATAAGAGATTTTATAGTAATATTTTAAGAGGGTTGCTTGAACAAAGTTAAGTAAATTTTCCCAGAGTCACCCATCATGTGTCATAGGAAGGACTTGAACCCAAATCTTCCTGGTTTCAATGTAATTTTGTTGTCTTATTGTTGTTTTAGTTTTGTCCACTGTTTCACAGATATCTCTTTTTCATGTAATATTGTGTTACAGTTATTAACCTTATAGACCTTATAAATAGCAGATTCCATAAGATCAAATAGCTTATGTGATTTAATTATGTCTTCTATGCTATGTACACAATAGGTTTTTATTTATTTATTTATTTTATTAATACTTTTTATTTGCAAAACATATGTATGGGTAATTCCTAAACATTAACCCTTACAAAGATTTCTGTTACAAATTTTTCCCCCCGACTCCCTACCCCTCCCCTAGATGGCAGGATATCCACTACATGATAATTATGTTAGAATACTTAAGAAATCGAATATATGTATAGTTATTGCATCATTTTTTGTGTAGGAGAAATCGTATCTACAAGAAAGAATAATCCAATAAAGGAAATACAATGCAAGCAAACCTCAATAGGGAACATGAAAATGTTATGTTATGGTCCACATCATAATAGGTTTTTAATAATTGAATTATTGACTTTTTCCTCCAGTTTACTGGGAAAAGGAGAAGATATATTTGAATCAAAGTGTTTCCTGGTAGTCACATTATATTAAAAGCTGTAGCTTACTTTAGGACTTTATTTCCTCTAGAATTATCCAAGTTTACACAAACCCTCTATTCCCTGTTAATTATGTGACATTGGCCTCATCCTAATTATCCCATAGGAATAACAGAAATTTGACATAGTTTGAGTTACTGACTTATAAAGTTATCATTCTAACTTGATTGAGAAGAGCAGGGGTGGACCCTGGAGTGCAGAGGGGATAAATAATGTTCCCAAGATTTATTGCATATGTTTAATGATATCCAAGGCCCACAAAGCTTTTTTCAAGTCATTATTTTCATAGCCAAACTTCTTCATGCTCTATAGAATCTGTCTTCATAGACTGGTAATTTAGAATCAGATTCTCACTTATATGCATCAAAATAGCTTACTTGATATTTTATATTTATATCGGATCTGCCACTTAGCACCCCCATGTTCTCTGCTTCCTCTCCCTGATCATATTTCCCACTGAATTCTTGTCTCTGATATAATGATCCAACAAAAGTCAAGGAGAATTATGGTTTAATTGGACCTATATTTACCTGTACCAGGATGTTTTGTGGTTTTAATAACTGCTGACATTTATATGGCCCTCTATTAGGACAAAACTTTATACATATATAAACCTTGCCTCTGTACATGTTGTTCCTTTTGGACCAAAACACACACACACACATATATGTATATATATATATATATACACATACACATATATATATTTATGTATATATACATATATATATATAGTCATTACTACAGCCCTTTTAGATAAAGGGTATAAGTATTGCTTGATCTCTTGACCAGCTCTCTTAATCACCCCTGACCACAGATTTCTCATCTATAAATAAGGAAGTTGAACTATATGGTTTCTGAGATCATTTCTATCTCTCTATGATTCTATGTGTTTTTATACCTATGTATCTATCTAAGTCATTTACTTTAGTGTTCATTTATTTGTTTATAGACACTCTACATTTTTAAAGAGGAGGAAACAGCTTCAGAGAAGGTAAATAAGTTTTTCTTATTCAGACAACTTATAAATGTCAAAGCCATATCTTCTGAAACAAAGCCTAGTGCTTATTGAATTACTGAATCCGGTTCTTAAAACATTGCCCCAGATCACATTAGTGATATTGATAATGTTGTACCATAGGGGTAATTGAACAGAAATGGCAGGTTTCACAGAGATGTCTTTATGATGAAGGCAGATTAGAGTGTTAAAAGAGAACATGGAAAAGAAAAAAAAATCTAAAAAATTTTCAGAACTATCTCTTCTAATTCCAATATTATTATAATGCAATCTTAGGTGAAGGGAATCTTTGTTGAATAGAAATGTTGTTTAGTATAAGCTCCCTACATTTTAAATGATTCAGTTAGACTCTACAACTGATAACAACAAAGTCTAGACCAGAATAAAACTAACAGTTCACATTTTGTTAGAGCTTCAAAGCTGATAAACACTTTTTCCTCAGTATAATCTTTTAAGGTTGTGACAACCAAAAAATATATTGAGGATCGCAGAGTAGAAGTGACCTGATCAAAGTCCCTCAGAAAATTGTGTAACTGTAACTTGAATCTAATTCTTCTAATTCTGAGGATAATGGTCTTTTCAATTTGTCTCTTTGAGAAAACCACAGCAAAATTTCAAACTCTTCCATTTGATACTTTTGGCTTCCCAACAAGAGAAATGAATTCTGGAAAATAACTCAACAACTACTAAATACACTTTGTAGTACCTGAATTCAAAGTTTCTTAATAAATGTTTATTGATTTAATATTAATTTAAATTCAGGCTTTGTCCTTATTGCTTGTATCTTGCTTGCTTTTTTTTTTTTGTTGTTTTTTACCTTGTATTAGGTCAAGTTACCTTTGGGGGCTTTAGTTTTCTCATCAGTAAAATGAAGAGGTGAAGAATGGATGACCCTCTAAGATTCCCTCCAAGTTATAAATCAATAATCTCATTGAAATGCTTATTTTAAGATGTGTTATTTTGCTCATTTTAAGTCTAGGAGGAAATATAATGGCCCCAGTGGTATATGTGGTTATCTACTCTTAAGCCTTAGGTATTTATACTAGACAGTCATGAATTTAGTCAAAATTACGCTGATCTCCCAATTAGGAAAATTTCTAACATTTAAGCAGAGGTTGAACTCTGCCTAATTTTACACTTACATTTTTTTTTTTAGTCAACTCCTGGCCTTTTTGTGGTTAAGTCAAAATTCAGCTTCCTGGAAACATTTACATAATGAAATAGCAGATTGCATTATAATATCTATGGACAGACAGGCATCTGCATGGGAAGTGGAGGAAAGAACTAATCTTTTCTTGAGACTTCCCCAGTTTGGATTTTATATTCTGAGATTTCTATACAATCAATTACCCATCTTGACATCACTTTTCTCTTTCACAGCTCAGTATTACTTTTGTTCTATAAAACTACATGCCCCATTTTCTGGAATTTCTTCTAATTCTAGTGAACTTCATGCTTATGTTCAGGATTTAGAGGTTTTAACAAAGCCCCTCAACCATTAGGAATACATTTCTTGCTCAATTTCTTTTCTCTTTATTTAGTGTCTTTTAAAGATTTTTTCATACTTATAAGGCCTTTAAATTGTTTCATTGAAATATATTCTTAAGATACCAGAGCTAAAGTGAAAGTAGTTTGATTTCAACCTTTACACTAATCATAACATACCATATTAAGACTATGTGATATATATAAAAAATTCATGTAGTGATAGGCTGTATGGTAAGTGATACCCTGTATGGTAAGAAGTGTAATTTCCTCTTTACCAAGGATTCTTGACTATTTTAATATGTTGGCTTGGTTCTATGACTTTACCCTTCCAAAATGGAGAAACTTCTTCCACTAATTAGAGATCACAATCCCATTTCAAGAAATCTATGCCTCTGTATTTCCAGAGATTTTCCATAGAACAGATCCATAACATGTTGGAGGCCTTCCTTTGTTACTTTTAAATTACTTTAATTCTGATTTTTTAAATGAATTTCCATATATACTTTGTGGTAAAGTGCCCATAAAATCAAGAAAGCAGAGCAAGGATTCAGTGATCTATCTAGAGAGATCATTTTATAAATAGATAAATGTTCAATTTTTAGCATGCAAATCCAGACTTTGAGTTATAGCAAGGGCAGCTACTGGACCCAAAAAGAACTGGAAATGTATGCTTTTCTCAGTGTTGCAGATTATAGTCAAGAATCATATATAATGACATGGTTTTCTTTCCTCCTCCTTACCTAATAATAATAGTAGTAGTAGTAGTAGTAGTAGTAGTAGTAGTAGTGGCCCACCTTCTGATGGTGAACTTTTCTAAATTTATTGTATCAACTTGGGCCTGAGATAACTGGTTATATCACTGTTTATCACTGGTTCATAATCAAATTCTTTACAACTTTGTATAATAGATAAGAATTTGTGCTCCGTGAGCATAAGAATCCAGGGTCAGTTCCGTAAATTATCAGAAAAGAACTGTAAACTCACCAAAGGAAGGAACAGTTTCAATTTGTCTTTCGATCCTCTATGTTTGTCATAGTGCCTGATACATAGTAGGTATTTAATAAATGATGGTTTTCATTATATCCCTTAAGAATGAACAAGTTCTTTTCTTTTCTAATCTTATTAGTTAAGAAGGTGTAGCTGTGATAAAAATAGTGCTAGATTTGCAATCAAAAGATCTGATTTTGAATTCTGGGTTACTCACTATCTGTAAATTTAGATTAATTGTCTTTTCTATAAAATGAGATAGTTGGACTAGATCAAAAGTTCGTAATCTGGCATCCTGGATAGATTTCAGAGGGGTTTATGAACTTGAATGGGGGGGGGGGAAATCATTTTTATTTTCACCAAAGTTTGTTTTGTTTTGTTTTTCCTTAATATTATATATTTTATTTGAAACCAATTAATATATCAGGCTCCTGAAAGATCTCATGGGGAAAATAAATCAAAACTAAGATTTCTCTAAGGTTTCTTATTGATCTCTATTTGCTAAGTAACTAACTAACTTTTTCTATTAACTCTTCTCAATTTTTTTTTTCTTTCTTTCTTTTTTCTGATCTGGCCTGCCTTCTTTGCTACTTTATCTTCTGATCCTGATAGGAACTTAGTTCCTTTAGGAATAAATAAGTCATCTACATTAATTTATCTTTCTGGCTGCCTCCCTCCTCCAGCTTTCTTCCTTAGCTATTCTAAAGCTTGTTTCCACTCCCACTTTCATGCTGTCCCAAATCAAAATTTCTGTGAGCTCTGGTTGAATATTTTCCTCTTAATATAATAGTCCCAAGTCTGGGTAGAATGGGGCAAGAAGAAGCAAAGCTGTGAGACAAGTTGCCTTTCTGAATCAGTGCTGAACTTGTTGGTAGTTTATAGAACATACACTTGCAGAAAAATACATGAAAATGGAGGAAGAACTCTCTGACAGGAGTGGGAAGAGCATATTGAAAAGGGAAAAAAAGTCAAAAACTCAGCCATGGATGTGAACTTATTTGGAAAAGAAGAAAAAGTCATGCTTTTCACAAATTCTGTAAATCAATGCACAATCACTGTACTCTTAAAACAAATCCCTACATTAAAAATGGTGACAACCCACCTCTGCCACCTAATCTGGCCTGAACAAGAGCTACTGTTTTGAAAGACATCCCTATTCCAGGACTAAACAGAAATGGATTTACCTAAAGTAACTCCCTCTGACAGAAAACAACTATCCTCACTAACCCCTAAAAGCAAACAGCCCAAACTGTTTTCCCAAGATCTGCAAATAATTTTTGAAATTAAGCAAAACCAGACAAGTACACATTTTCCTGGAAGGCTTCACTTTGCAACCTCTGATGAGACCCAAAATAACAAGGCAGCTTGGGCTGGTTTCTGTAATCACAGTTTATTTATGTTACCATTCCAAGATAACCCTTTCTTTCAAAGGGCCTGAAGTATTTGCAGCTCAGCCAAGTTCAATCCCAGCTCCTGGGTCTAGAAAATTTGATGGGAATGTTGGAGTCATAGGGAAGAGTTAGTAACCTGGCAACGCTATGTAGATGCCACAGATGAATTGCTTAGCACCTGCCTTCCTCTCAGGACAAAAAAATAAAACAATAAAATAATATAAACGAGGCAGATCTAGTCATGACATTTAAAATCTGCCATCAAGAGCTCCAGAGTCATCATCAGTAAGGGGTTAAGGAGAGAGAAATGTTCCCTTTTCAAAATTAGTTTTAAGCAAGAATCAGTCTCAGAGGCTGCTAATATATTTGATTCTATCTTTTCTTCAATATTATGAAAAAGGAGGATACTATTTTTTCCTTTAATATAAAATCCTGAATCAAGAGATTCTAAATTTTCTTCTAAATCCAGGATTCTTAACCTTATTATTTGTCATATATTCTTTTGGCCCTCTGGGGAAACCTACGGACTCCTCTCATAATGTTTTTAAATTAATAAAGTAATTGGGATTACAAAGAAAACTAAAAGTTAGTGAAAACTAAGATACCAATTTTTCCCCATCTAATTTCATATCTCTCTTAAATCTGGCCATAGAATCCAGATTAAAAACCCCTGTTGTAAATTCAGAGGATCAGGTAATTAGTGTTCTCATGAGAGACTAAGAGGATATAAAGCTCTATAATCATTCATCTAGAAAACTGAGGCAGATATTGCCTCAGAGATATCAATACATCTAATACACAAATACCTTTTTTTAACATCTCTTAAAAGTGGTCAACTAGCCTCTGTTTGAATATTTTTAATGAATGGAAATTCACAACTTCATTCCTTTTTTATTTATAATCTGACTTCTTATAGTTTCCTTAATGATTCCCATAATACAGTGCTTCTTAAACATTATTGTTATCATAGCATAGTTTATTTTGCCACAAAGAATAGCAGCTCACTAAGAGTTATATGAAGACTAAATGTGCTTTACTATGAATTTCATACAGTACTTCTATTTCTATACTCTGGAACTGAGTTTAAATCTGCTATTTTAAAGCTTTTCCCAATCTCAATTAATTCTAATTCTTTCCTCTTTTGCTTATCTATATGTGTGTATACATATATACATATATGTGTATATGGTTATAAGTATATACGTAAGTTTGTGTTTGACAGAGGCAGACAGGAACAGAAACATAATTTTTACATGTCTCTCCCATTATATTAGAAATTGTCTTCTGGTTTTCTTTATATGTCTAGTACCTATCATAAAGTTTGATACATAATAGATACATAATAAATATTTAGTAACTAACTGGAATTCAAAGTAATAAGCAAACAGATGACTAATAACTCCAATTTTAACACTAATGTACATAGACTAAGAAATGAAGATCTTAGCTTTGTATAAATAGGAGTACCTCATCTTGAACTGCATATAGGATTCCCATTGATGTATATCATCATATATCTAACATAATAACTGTCATAATAATAACTATAGCAATAATAACAAAAATAGTAATAATACTAAAAATTATCGTCACCATTATCTAAATTTTGTGTCACATTTTACTGAAATATGTGGTATTTTAGTGTCTTAGGTCACATCCTTTGAGAATCATTAATCTAGTTCATCTTTCATATTATAGGATTTCAACATTTAAGAATGTTGAAAAAGAAAAAAGAAAGAAAATTTGAAATTTATAATAGTAGATTTAGGATTGAACTAAATGACCTCTAAGAAAGTTGTTTTTCACATTTTTTTTTTTTTCTTTTCTTTTTGTGAGACAGTTGGGGTTAAATGACTTTCCTGGGATCACATAGCTAGTGTTAGGTGTCTAAGGTTAGATTTGAAATCAAGTCCTCCTGACTTAGAGCTGTTGCACTACCCACTGCTAATTGCCCCTCATTTTTCAAATTTTATAGTTTATTACTTCTTATTTGAAGTCTCACTTGAGCCTTCTCTTCTGTAGCATAACAATTCCTAGTTCTTTCATACAGATCACATATGCTATAATTTCAAAGTTCATCATCATCCATATTTTTCCTCCACTATATCAGTGGCAGTGTTTTACAAAATCATATTATTTAAAGTTGGATGAAATATTCTGGAAGATCTAATTCTTGTTAGTAAGAAGAAAACCAGGACTATAGAATTGAGATAAGATACCCAAAGTCACACAGGTTGTGAAAAACTGAGTCCCTTTACAATTCAGGTCTTTTAAATTCAAATCTGTCATTTTGGGGTAAATAGCTCCATGGTTGGAATTAAGTAATATTTTTTTACTTTAAGTTTTATCAAGGAAATGGAGATTTTTGAATCTATAAAAGTATTAATTTCCCCCCATCAGCCTTAGTTTGGCACATGGGCACTCTCCTAATTGTTTTTGGATTAGATTATTTAATTTCCAATTAACTTTTGGTCTATTTTCTCCTGGCCCTATATTGCACGTGATTTTTATTGCAACATGATCTGAAAAAAAATTATTTACTATTTTTGCCTTTCTGCATTTGATTTTGAAGTTTTTATTCCCTAATGGTCAGTTTTTGTATAAGTTCAATGAACTGCTGAGAAAAAAGTTAACTCCTTTCTGTCCCCATTCAATTTTCTTCAAAGATTTATCATACTTAACTTTTCTAACAATTTGATTAACTTCTTAATTTCTTTCTTATTTATTGTGTGGTTTAATTTACCTAGTTCTGAGAGAGCAAGGTTGAGATCCCTCACTGGTATAGTTTTGCTGTCTATTTCTTCTTTCATCTTTCTTAACTTCTCCTCTAGGAATTTGGATGCTATACCACTTGGTGCATATATGTTTAGTATTGATATTGCTTCATTATCTGTGGTACCCTTTAGTAAAATATAGTTTCCTTTCTTGTCTCTTTTAATTAGAGCTATCTTTACTTTTACTTGATCTGAGATCAGGATTGCTACCCCTATTTTTTTTTAATTCACCTGAAGCATAATAAATTCTACTCTAGTCCTTTACCTTCACTCTGTATGTATCACTATGCTTTAGATGTGTTTCTTGTAAACAACATATTGTAGGATTCTGGCTTTTAATCCAGTCTGCTATCTGCTTCCATTTTGGGGAGAGTTTATCCCATTCACATTCACAGTTAAAATAACTAATTCTGTATTTCCTGCCATCTTATTTACCCAAATTTATGTTTTTCTCTTTCCTTTCCTCCTTCCCTCCTCCCTAGTATTTTGCTTTTGATGACCACCTCCCTCACACAGTCCTCCCCCTTTAGAGCCCCTCCCCCTTTTTTATTCCTTTCCCCTAATTCTTCTATTTTTCCTTTTATTAGGCTTTCCCTTTCTTTTCCCTTTCACTCCCACTTCCCTATAAAGTGAAACCAAATATGTCTGATATCCTCTCTTAGAGCCAAATGTGATGAGAGTAAGATTCACACAATGCATCCCCTTCCCTTCTTTACCTCAATTATAATAGTTTTTCTTTGCCTCTTCATGAGATTTAATTTCCCTTATTTTACCTCCTTTTTCCTCTTTTTTCCAGTATGATCCTTTATCTACCCCTAATTTCCTTTTCATGTTATCCAAATAAAATCAAATTATACCCACATTCTCTAAGTATACCCATAATAGAAATATAGTTCACAAGAGTTCTTTCCTTTTTACCTTTTTATGCTTCTCTTGAGTTCTGTGTTTGGAGGTCAAATTTTTTTGTTCACATCTGGTCTTTTCACGAAATTCACTTATATCATTAAATATCCATGTTCTTCCTTGAAAGATAATGCTTATTTTTGCTTAATGTCTTATTCTTGGCTGTAATCCAAGGTCCTTTGCCTTTTGAAATATCAGATTCCAGGCCTGCGATCCTTTAAGGTGGAAATAGATAGATCTTGAGTGATCCTCATTGTGGCTCCTTGCTATTTGAATTGTTTCTTTCTGGCTCCTTGCAATATCTCTTCCTTGGTGCATTAGTTTTGAAATTTAGCCATGATATTCCTTGGGGACTTAATTTTGGGGTATCTTTCAGAAGATGATTGGTGAATTCTTTTGATGGCTATTTTACCTTCTGATTCTAAAATATCAAGGCAGTTTTCTTTTATGATCCCCTGTAAGATGGTGTCTAGGTTCTTTTTATCATCATGGCTTTAAGGAAGTCCAATAATCCTTAGACTGTCTCTCGTAGATCTGTTTTGCAGGTCAGTTGTTTTTTCTAGGAGATGTTTCACATTTTTTTCATTTTTTTTTTGTTTTTGTTTGATTGATTCTTGAAATTTTATTGAGTCATTTACTTCCATTTGTTCAATTATAACTTTTAATGTATTATTTTCTTCAGTTACCTTTTTTAGCTCCTTTTGTAATTGGCCAATTTATTTTTTTTGTTCATTGCATTCTTTTTCCATTTCACCAATTTTTTTTTCAGTGAATTGGTGTCTTTTTCATATCTTTTTTGTAGCGAATTTTATGTTTTTTTTTTCCATTCCTTCTTGCAATGATCTCATTTCATTTCTCCATTTTTCTTGTAATTCTTTTTTAAGATCCTTTTTGCAGTCTTCCAGGAAAGCCTTTTGAAATGGGGACCAGTTCATGTGTTCCTTTGTGGCTTCCTCTGGAGTTGCTTTGCCTTTATGAACCTCAGGATCTGTAGTCTGTTCTCTCTCTATAAAAGCTGTCTATGATGAGAGTTCTTTTTTGTTTTTTATTCATTTTAATGAGGTCTGTTCAATGCAAAGGAGGGACAGCTGCTTTAATTTGCTCTGGGGCAGTTCTGTTGATTGATTTCAGGTGCTGGGTAATGGCAGCTAGGTCTGGCTCTTCCAGGATTCAGTTACTTACAATCTACCTTTTACAAAAGGCAAATCTGCCAAACTACCTGCCTACAACCAGGGAAGAATGGCCTAAGAAGCTCACAGAAACTTCCCAGGTGCTTAGAAATTGGTTCCTGGCCCCAGCTTCCTGCCCTGTCTCCCTGAGCTGCCATCTGGGCTCAGCAGACTGTCCCCTCACCGATTGAAAGAGACCTGTTCTGAAGCTCTTCCAAGGTAACTTCTGGTAATGTATTGTACTCCAAATATTTGGGGGTGCTTTGACTCCAAAACCAGTTTAAAGGCTTAATCTGCTATTGGTTTGAGAGGTCAGAGGAGGTCACAGAGAGTGTGCTCTCTACCATCTTGGCTCTGCCCCCTGGGAAAACATACTATTAACACAGCACAAGGGAAGTAGGGACAAGTTCTTGGGGGAAACCAAAAACTCATAAACACAATGTAAAAAATATAAAGAAATTCAATGCTTATGAAAAAGACAATGTTAAAGTACATGATAAGGACATAATGATAAGGACATAGACATATTATGTATTTTTCAAAATGTAGAACGCCTCTAGTACTTAGAATGTCAGATTCTCTCCATGCCATGTTCTTCCTATTTATCTAATAGTTCCTTTTCATCCAAGATTACCTTGTATTTGCTTTGTTTATGCTGTATATACACACACACACATAGTCACACACAAACATATGAGTATGTGTGTGTAGGTGTGCATATATATATTGTGTATACAAACATATATATATATATACATACATGTGCACCATATTTACACTTGGATATTGTATCCACTTTTGTACACACACATACATATAGATGTGTGTGTATATATACATAAACACACACACACACAAATACAATGTATATACATGTATTTCTCCTGTTAGAATGAAATGCTTCTTGAGGACAAGAGACTATAAAGTTTTTCCTTTCTACTCCAGGACTTCAAGACATAGCATCACTTAAAGGTTAGGGAGCAGGCTTTGAAGTTCTGCTTTGGCCTTGTACTGTCAGTGAAACTCTGGGCAAGTTACTTTACCTGTCTATGCTTGAGGCAACTGTTAAAGATTATAAATTTCAGAGAAAGTGTTGATCAGCATTTGCAGAATTTCCTCACCTAAGAATTTTCTTTACCAATTCAATCACATGTTTAACCCATATCCTTTATTCCAAATACTCAGTGGCCAATTCCTGACATAAAATAGGTGTTTAGCAAATGCCTTATTGAAATCTAGAAATGTTCCTAATTAGATATATCATAGAGTAATGGAAAGCGACCTGAATTGAGAATTCTCTTGCTTATTGCTGATTCTGAGGGACAAGTGGCTTTATACTTCTGATTCTCAGTTTTCCTATCTGTAAAATGTTGGTGGGCTATATCTAAAGTTCTTTCCAGTTTTAAATTCTATGATTTATCAATTGACAATTCAGCTCAGTAAAAAAATAAAAGAAATAAGACTCTAGCTGGAGCTGCAATTGGAACCTCAACCCCCGCCATTGTTTTATGATACTAAACAAATGGCATCAAATCTCCCAGCTTTACTTGAGTTGGGGATAATGATACATACCATACTTCCCTTGAAAAATGGTTGTGAAGAAAAGGCAAAGTGCTTCAAGGAAATTGAAGCCCAGAGAAGGAAGTGGTGTGCCCAAGATCTCACAGCTAATAAGTTAAAGAACTGGGGTTCAAACTCAGTTACTCTGAGGCCAAATCCACTGTTCTTTGTTCTAAACCACACTGCCCTCTCTTGGAGACAATTTGCTATATGTCCATGTAGAGGAAGAAGCTACCTGGTTATAGATGGAAAAGCACTAGGCTGGGGTTAAGATCTGTACCCATAACCTAGTTCTGTCCTTATTTTTCTTTTACTTTTCTTTACTTTTTTACGATAGCTTCTTATTTTACAAAATATATGCAAAGATAGCTTTTAAGATCCATTCTTACAAAACCTTGTTTTCTAAATTCTGCCTTTTATTTTCTTTCTAACCCAAGGTAAATCATTTCTCTTCTAGTTTAAACAGGAAGACAATCTGTGTCTCTGAAACCTGGTTTCCTGCTCTGTAAAATAGCAGGGGGTAGAGAAATAAAAATATTTTTTATCTATCTATCTATCTATCTAATCTTATTTGTTTACTATAGTATTGTATGGATCAAATGAAATTTTGTGTATAAAAGTTCTTTTTGTCTATAAATCAGAAAGACTATATCCTCATCTGTAAAATAGAATACAAAAAGCCTTGTCATACTCTATCTTTCCAGATTGTTGAAGGATTAAGTGAGAGTGTGTAAAAAAGTGCTTTATGAACTGTAACTTTCTTGCATATATATTTAGGGCTTGCATTACAGGAATAGGATTATAAAATTTAGAAATGAACAGAAATTTAGAGATTATTTAATCCAACATCTTCATTTTACAAAGGAGGAATATGTGGCCCAGGGAGGTAAACTTTTTAAAGGTCTTAAAATTAATAAATTCCGTACTATGAATTCCCTTCAGTGCCTTTGTGAAGAATATGTATTTCAATTGGTTTACATACAAAAAGCCTATCACTAGTTTGGCTGCAAGGAGATAGTTTTAAACTGAAATGGACTTTAAAGTCTATCTACTAAGTTCCAGGAGATTGGAATCAGTATGCATCACACAAGTATGCAGAGCAACAAAAACATATATTTTGCAAGTAAAACTATATACTTTGGAAATTATTAGGAAATAGGGCTGTGATTTCTTTGATTCAGGGACCTCTTGCATGAGGAAACTCTCTCTATAAATGAAAGTCTCCTATTTGCTTTGTCTTAGAGAGCTGACTAAAGCCCCAAGGGATTTAACTGATTTATGCAGGGTGAGATTCAATCAATATTCAGCAGAAACAAAACTTGAACACAGAATTTCTTGGCTTCCAGAGTAGGTCTTTCTACACCTTGCCACAATGCCTCACTTATTACTTTGAATGGATTCATTTTTTGATTATTAAAACCTTGTGAAATTAAATTTTTCATCTATAAAATGGGAATGAAAACATCCATCATACCTATTTTGGAGAGTTTCTGTGAGGAAAGCATTCTGTAGATTACAAAACAGTATAAAATGTGAATCTGTCCTTTTAAGCTATTATCACCCTTTTACCTTAGAGCAGAATAAGGTTGGATTGTTATGTTTGAGTGAGACAAATAAAGTAGATAAAAGATTGAAATCTGGAGCATTATCCAGTCATGTGAATACTACAATGGGACTTGAGGTTTCTTTGAAAACATTGAAGAACCTAGATTCTAAGAGGAGAGAAGATAAAAGGGGAGGACAATGTCAATTAACTCATTGATTTCAAGGCTAGAACTGTCCACTTACATCCACTTATGTGATTCTCAGTCCCTTACAGAAATGTTTCTGAGAATATTACATTGGATTTTTTGAAGTGTTTCCTGTGTTTTAACTTTCTTTCAGATATAAATATTCAATATTTTTTAACAAGTTAGATAAAGGCATAGGCACCATACTTATCATATTTGTAGATGATATGATATGAAAGGGAATAACTGACACAATGGGTCTCAGAATCAGGATATTAATTCATTAGCTCAGCATAGGATGAATGATAATCTTTCATATAGATAAATATAAAGTCCTGATCTTGGTTCCAAAAATACCAGCTTCAAAAAGATAAAGTGGGAGAATGGGGCAAAACAATGCATGCCATGCAAAATTTCTGGGATCCTAGTGGACAGCACACTCAATCTGAATCAATAACTAAAAGATCTCATGCAATTCTAGGAATAAAGTATTCAGAAAAATGGAGGTCATAGAAGTATGCTAGTAAAAGTTTAACTGTTTCTATGAAGGAAAAACTATACAAACAACACATTTTAACTTTAATTTGCACTAAGAACATTTTTTCCATCACTTTTCTAAGTCTTAGATAATTAACAAAACACTAAATCAAGTTCTGATTTGCCAATTACTGAGGTATAAATACACAGACTGAAAATTTAACAACTGGCTCTTGACGCCAGTACAAGTTGACTCCAGCACACTCTTTGGTTACAGTCATATATTGTGTACTAGTTAGAAAAGATCTATTATCTTCAATTCTGATACCAGATTTGGAAAAGACATTAAAACTTAAGAAAAGGAAGGGTGTATCAGTTGAAGCAATGAGACCACAAGAATTTGAAAAGACTTATCCAAAGACAAATCAAGTAAACAGACATTTATTAAGTTAATATTTTGTATCAGGCACAGTAGTAAGCATGGTTAATACAAAGAAAGGAGAAAAAAACCAGTTAACAGCCTAATATCAGACACAACATAAAGAGAACTATATACAAACATGTCATATGGGAAATAAATTTGATAACCCAAAAGGAAAGTCACTAAAATTAAAAAGAACTTAGTAAAACTTCTGTAGAAAGTAGAATTTTAGATGAGGCTTGTTGGAAAACAGGTAGGCTATGAGATTGATAGAAAAGAGTAATATGTCAGGAATATGGGAGAGCCAGTAAACAAATACATAGAGTTGATCAATAGAGCATCTTACATGACAGATGATGGAGGGCAGTCATTATTACAAAATCCATATAGTACAATAGAATTAAGAAGGCTCAAATGTAAAAAAAAAAAAAGACTGGAAAAGTAGGAAAGGGGCAGGTCATGATGGGATTTTAAAACTAAACAGGATTTTATACTTGATACTGGATACAATAAGATCACCAAAGTTTACTAAAAATAGGAGTGGCATGGACCAGCCAGAATAGGGGATCAGTTTGAAAGTGAATGGAGAATGGATTGGCATGGGTAGAGACTTGAGGCAGGGAGAGCAACCAGAAGGCTATTGTACCAGTTCAGTTATAAGGTGATAACGGCATGTACCAGTACAAGAGAAGAGGATATATAACAAAAATACTTGGAAACTGATTAGATATGGAAAGAAGGGGGCGGGGAGAGACAGACAGACAGACACAGAGATTAGACACGGAGATAAAGATAGAAACAGACAGAAATAGAGAGATACAGACAGGGAGCAAATCCAGGTAAGTTCCCATTACCTCGTAAGTTACTCTGTCAGGTGTTTAATTAATAATTTGCTACCCTGAAACTTTGGAGGGAGGGAGCCTGTCCTTTCTACAAATGATTGACAGAATCAGAGCTTTCAGTTTGCTACTTCTTGTAAGGTTGACCCCACATTTTAACCTTCCTAAACAAGATTTGCTTCTCTCTCCCACCATTGCCACTCACTAGCAGTATACATTTCCATTCTTTGGAATGACATGTGGCAGCTATATTCCATCACCTGACAATCAAGAAGGTCAGTTTAGGAATGAAATGTCAATGGGAGGGCTTAGTACAATCTACCCAGACCAGGACACTTTCCACACTCCAACCTGTCCGAACAGGAATCAGTTTTGAGAGAGTTGCGCAACACCCTTATGACCTTATCAACAACAAAAAAATATCTGCTTGGGGGAATTTCATGCCACATCCGAAGTTCATGCTCACTTTTACAAAGCAGTTTACAAAACTGCTCCTGCAGGTGGATGAAAGTGGGAGTCAGAGCTGTAGTCTCTGAGAACTGAAACTATGGTATGAGGATTGATGACTCACAGGTACATGGAGCACAATGAGTGGGTAGTCGACTTCAAGGAGAAAACATTAGATATCTAACATCTCTATTCCCCTTTGTACTTTACAAAATATTATCCAAATATTAAGCTTGAGATATAGGCAATGTGTATCTCATTATCCTTATTAGGAAAATGAGTCCCTAAGAAGTGATTTAATCTTGATTTCTGACTTAGCTTGTAAATGGGAGAAGCAAGAATACAATATAGATTTCTTACTCACAGTGGACAAGACATTGGACTAGATCATGCTTCTGTGCAAGGATTTGGAATATCCTTTCCTGGAAGATTGAAAGGCCGTATGGTTTGGATGTTTCCCCAGAATCCTCTATCAATTGAAACCACTGACATTCATATAACTCCCATGGCACCTGCTTCAACCAAATGTTAGTGTTTTACATTTCTAACAGTGTTTCTAAACTCGAATTTTTTCACTGTTACAAGCAATGAACAGATGTACAAGAGAAAACCTTTCTGAAAGTGGGTGGTGGCTTAATATGGTCCTTAACCATTATATATACATATATATGTATATGATTATACATGAATATATATATATATGTATACATATATTATATATCTAGTGTATCTAGGCTAAGATACTCACTCATTATATAAATGAGGAAGCTAAGGCTCAGAGGGGCTAAAAGATATTTCCAAGGACATATAGATAAGGTGGTAAAATCCCTATGGCTCTAAATGACAACCTTTTCCATGATACCAACTTATCCTCTATGAAATTACTGTGAGATTATTATTAATAGTTTACTAACTCAAGACTTTTGTATCAATGTATTTTCTCATGAATACTCTTGTTAACACAAAAGATCTAAGTATCATTGGGATATATATATATATATATATATATATATATATATATATATATAT